>JAODOY010003465.1:0-11511 GCA_025399855.1 Forbesichthys papilliferus
TGTTAGAAGCCTGATAACGACCCATTCATTAGAATCAGGTGTGTTGGAGCAGGGAGACATCTAAAACATGCAGGGCTCTCCAGGACCAGGGTTCCCTACCCCTGTCTTACAGTTATCAATCACATTCCTAGAAAGACTTGCCCAAGGGAAAAATGTCAATATGGTTAACGGACCACCATGGAGATGTAACAGGCATTAAGTATGTTTTAACAGCAAATGCTACATTTTAATATAGGTGGAACGTTTAATGAAATCAGGATCAGTCCACATTGTATATACAGTACTAATAAATAACAATGCTAGCATAGCAGCAAGTTAATTAATATCTAGTCCTTGACCAGTACAGTATTTGATTCATGTGGTAAAACCAATAGTGCAAAAACAATTTTTCATTTTAAACTTTGAGTGTGTTCTCCGCTGACAGTGACCCTACCTTCTACAGATAACACCCTACACTAGATACACTATATGTATTTTATATTTGTAATGTACATGTGTTGATGATGTATTGTTGCCTGGTGTAACTGTAACCAGACCATATTCCCTTCGTGAAAAGGCCATGTTTCGTTGGAAAGTGTTCGCAATAGTTTCATCCTACTTGGCGTAAACCTAGTGTAAACTGAGAACATAGTCGGACGGAGCCAGGCTAGATGAACAGTGCTGTTAAAATGATTTTCCCTATGGGGACAAAAAGCTAAAACTATTCTCTACCATATCCTTCCCAGTAAACCTATTAACACCTGTGGGATCAGCTTGGGTGTGCTGTTCGTGCCAGAGTGACCAACACAACCAGGATGAAAGATGAAAGAATGGGATACGATCCCACAGCAGTGTGTGACCAGGCTGGTGACCAGCATGAGGAGCATGAGGTGCCAGGCTGTTGTGGCTGTGCATGGTTCTTCCACATACTACTGACGCTCCTGTTTGTTCTTCATAAATTGCTAATATGTCTTGCTTCTTACGTCTTCAATCATCCAATTCACCAAATAACACCAAACAAGAGTTAACAGTAAAGAAAAGCTGTTTGGCATTGTCAGAGAAGATTTAGTAAGTTTTTCATGGGCACAACCCACATACTAATATCTGCTGCTGATCCCACAAATGCATGTTCCTTACAAATGTGGCACCATTAAAAAGGGGAATAATCAGGCTTTCCAATGGTATAAGATGTATTACCAAAAAGCATTTTTACAACAATGAAACAATCTACCAAATACAAATTTCTGTATTTTTTGTGTTGTGTTTATGTTGTGAGACTAACAGCCCAACCCATAAAACAAACATATATTTTGCTTTGCCTTTTTTCTGATTAACGACACCTAAAACAAATAGAGGTAGAAACTTTACATGGTTGTGGGGAAGTGATTTGTACCTTGTGGAAAATGTGAGGAGATCTGGGACCACTGAGCATGACTCATTGGCCAGCTATCTTGGAGGGGGATGGAAGTGTTTGAATGCCGGACTCAGACATTTGTTTACTTTCCACACAGAGCAGAAAAGAGGAGCCGGGAGGGGAAAACGATGGGCAGAAAGAACATCATTTCACACATCCCAGGTTAACATCAGGCTAAACAAAGGTTAATACTGACACTGCATAAATTGTGGACAAAATCCACATTTGCATGTACACCAATTCTCACATGTATTATTAACTTTATTTTTGTATAGCAAAGAATTCAAGTTGTAGTGATATTAACTGGGGTGACTGTATTACAAACATTACTCATGTTTGCTTCAATAAGTCCCCTTGTTTTCTGCAAAACGGAACAACATGCATGCCTCCTATTTGAAGAGCGATGCAGTGGGAAATTATGACGTTAGAATCAATACGAGCTGCAAAGCTGTGGAAATGTGTCTGCTGCTTACTTGGAACTACAGTTTGACATTTTTATTCAATGTATTTCTATATTCTAAGCTTACAGTATTTAGAACACGCCATCGCACATAAAAGCCAATACATTTGAAAGTGATACATTCTGAAAGAGGAATAACAGCTGAGAAGCACAGTGTCTTAAAGGTGTCTCAAGACATGTATTTGCCAAAACATCACTGTTGATGGTGTCATATTTAATTGTATATAATATAATGAATTCATTTTATGATGAGTTATTGCATAAAATATGTAAAAGTTTAAACAATATCCCACATGTATATTCAAAACAAGATTCACTGAAAGCCTTAATTTAGTAAAGCTGTACCCTTAACTAAATCTTCAAAATATCCTTATAACCCCCCCCCACACACACACACACACACACACACACAAGCAGCATAACTGAACTTGTGATTTTGTGAGTATAGTTAGGTTTTATAGGATTAAACCACTTTAAATATCTCCAGGGCTTGCAATATGCTTGTCAAAATGGCAACTGGGAGGCTGTTTGTTATACACATCTACTTTACTGATGTTTGAAGGGGGATAGGTCTTGACTGTAAAAATATGTAATACTTGCACAATTGCACTTTGTTTCATTTTAAGATGACACAATGCGTACCCTCACATAATGCATTGTAAGTATGATATATGGGCATTATTGTACCTAAAGAGCAATAACAAATATACATTGTTTTTGTATATTTCTATAATAATAATAATAATATTTTTTTATATAGCACATTTCCTACAGAATTGCAGTTCAAAGTGCTTCACAGAGAGGGAATACGTGTACAATTGTGCTTCCCATAAACAAATACAGAAATACAGAGTAACAAAAATGCTTAAAGAGATCATATTAAAAAATAAAATAAAATAAAAAAATGACATACACAAAACATGGTTAGAAGAATCAGATGAAAGAAATATAAGAGACATAAAAACCTTTGTTACTATGTTAGAATGTTAATGTTAATGTTAATCTGGTGGAGGAAGCGCATATTCAAGAAGCAGTTACTTAATTACCAAGACCCCCTTGCACGCATATCTGTATATCTCCTTGCACCCACAAACCTCAGTGTCTAAGTGATCCAAAAAATACCCATATGCCACTTAAATGAAGGGGGCAGGTGTGATAACATCAGGATAAGGTTGTGTAAGAGATATGAAGTTCTTCATTGAACACAATGGCAACTGAAGAAAATGCACACAGAAGAAATGCAAACATTTTATATTGAGCAAGAAAGAGTACTGCATCCAACATTGTGTTTGTATTGTTTTTCATGAGGACAGTATATACAGCATAAAATGTAATTAATCAAAACAAACGTTAAACTGCTTGCCAAATTTCAATGTTCGTTTGATTACATTAGGTTGACATAGTCATCCAGCCAATGGTAGTGTTTGAATTTCTGTAATTTAATATTAAACGCGTGGACATTCATGATTGAACTTCATAATTACCAGTAATCATACATACTGTACAGTACAAGCCACCACTGTTTTTAAATGACCAATTCAAGATACTTTATTTAAACAATGTTTGGTCAGACTGTGCACAGACCTTTACAACAACTAACAGGATTCTTCAATGCTATTGCAAATAGAGCACTCATCCAATCCAAGCCCCAGTGACCACAAGGTAGGGAACAATTCTGCCTAGAGATGCAGAAAAAAACTGGCTTCATGGAACTTGGCAAAGAAAGTTACACAGTATCTTCTTACAGTGCACTTAAAATGGGGATAAATTAACCCCATAGTCCAAGGGAATCAGGCACAATCGGTTATCGCTATACATTTGAGCCTCAATGGCAGCTATAAATAAGTATCTGAAGATAAAGAGAGCATGTTGAAATGAAAGTGAAAGAGATGTATGTGGTCTATGTACTCATGGTATAGTCACACTAATCACTAGGTATAAAACAAGTATACTGTAAGCTCATGATGTCATTCTTGTTTTGGGGTGGTGTGTGGGTTATATTTTTCCACAGCCGAAAGGGGAAAAATCCTCATGGCTTTTATTTTCTTTACCAGATGCCTCAGGAGATGAGTAAACCACCCCCGGATGTCTGGTGTTGGGGGTCTCCAACAGTCTAAGATTGAAAATTTACCGGTGTGGTTTGTCACTAAATGTGTTAGTCAATAAATATTCATAATTTATTTTGGAATAAATGCTTCAGTATTATAAATCTACAATGACAAAGCGCAATAAAGAATAGAGTACACACAGCAGCTATGGTCTTATGAAGCTAAGCTGCTTAGTGCATCACCTTCACTTCCCTTGATTCCTAACACAACAGCACCTAGCACACAGTACCTATGTGCCTCTGCAAAGACCTATTTAACATACGTCTGAAAGCAAAATGTGATTGCCTTCACTGTGAAGGTGATTGGGAGGGAGGGCAAGGCTTAGCTGGATAGTATTACGAATAGCTAAAAGGTGAGTAATGACAGCACTTCAGGCTGTTATTTATACAGCTATGCTATGGTAGGTACAGGTAATGTACTGGCGCACCCTGCGTGCTGCGATCTGTGTTTCCTGTCAACTCTTCTTTTATCATGGTATATAGGTCTGGTAGATGATGTGTTGAGCTTCCTGGCTCATAATTCACCTTCCTAATCATGTACCAGCTTGTAGCGAGAGAGAGAGAGAGAGAGAGAGAGAGAGAGAGAGAGAGAGAGAGACTAGTAGAAAATGTTTTTATTTACATAAATTATCTTTGAGAACTACTGTACAACACAGTTGACCAAAATAAGACCAAAACATTGTCATTTGTCAAATCAAGGATTACGGGCAATCAAGGATTAGTACAGTTGAATGTCATACCTTTGCAAAAGAGTATAGCCTAAGACTGATGTGTATTCTGTACAGTATAGCTACAATCCATCCATCTTCATCTGCTTATCGGGTCGCAGTCGGGTCGCAGCTCCAGCAGGGGAACCCAAACTTCCCGTTCCCGAGCCACATTAGCAAGCTCTGACTGGGGGATCCCGAGGCGTTCCCAGGCCAGTGTGGAGATATAATCTCTCCATCTAGTCCTGGGTCCTCCCCGAGGCCTCCTCTCAGCTAAACGTGCCCAAGGGAGGCGCTCAGGGGGCATCCTTACCAGATGCCCGTACCTCAACTGGCTCCTTTAGACATTAAAAAGTAGCGGCTCTACTCAGAGTTCCTCATGGATAGATTGTCATCCAAGACACCCCCTCCACATCCAAAGCTTTTAGCATTTCTGGGCGAATCTTTGCCACTGTGGAGTTGTTTGACTACTTCAGTGACCTCTCCCAGGCAAATAGAGCCTCCAGCTCTGTCTCTACCACAGAGAGCATGTCACTCGGATTCAGGAGTTCCTCAAAGTGTTCCTTCCACCGCCCAATTACCTCCTCAGTTTAGGTCAACAGCGTCCCATCCTATCTGTTGTGGGAATATGTGTGGTACCCAGTTCCAGCGTGTTCGTTTATGGAGTTGAAGTAGGAGGAGACACTGGGTCCAAGTTTAACAAAATCAGCTTTAATATAATAATGGTAGATCAAAAATAGAAGTTACAGGGCCCTGGTCCACTACTTCCTAAATGATTGACAGCATGCAATATCAACAGTTTGAAGTTGACAGCTCAAAGTGTTCCTTCCACCGCCCAATTACCTCCTCAGTTTAGGTCAACAGCGTCCCATCCTATCTGTACACAGCTTGGATGGTTCCCTGCTTCCCCCTCCTGAGGTTTTCCAGAAACACTTTGGTGCCGACCAAAAGTATTTCTCCATGGCTTCTCCGAAGCTCTCCCACACCCGCTGTTTTGCTTCTGCTACTGCAGATGCTGCAGCACTTCAGGCCCGTCGGTACCTTGCAACCGCCTCTAGAGTCTTCCGGGATATCCAGAAAGGCCTCCTTCTTCAGTCTGACAGCTTCCCTGACCACCGGTGCCCACCTTGCCCCACCTTGTGCCCCTTGAGGCCCCTAAGACCTTGAGACCACAGCTCTTCACCGCAGCTTCAGCAATGGAAGCTTTGAACATTTCCACTCAGGTTCAATGTCCCAAACCTCCACAGGGATGCAAGAGAAGCTCCGCCGGAGGTGTGCGTTGAAGATCTCACAGACAGGGGCCTCCTCCAGATGTTCCCAGTTCACCCGCACTACCCGTTTGAGCTCATCAGGTCTGTCCAGAGTCTTCCCCCACCCCTTGACCCAACTCACCACCAGATAGATGGTGGTCGTTAGCCAGTGCCCCTCTCTTCACCCTTGTGTCCAAAACATGCGGCCTCAGATCAGATGATACGATCACAAAATCGATCATCGGCTTAGGGTGCTCTGGTTCCACGTACACTTATATACTACAATAGTCAGTGCCATGACTTCCATATATAGTTGTATTCCTCCAGAATGTCAACATCGCCACATGTAGTTCAAATATGGCACTGTACATTATCAGTGTAGTTTATGCAATAAGCGGGTAATTACACATTTAAACAGATTTCATTAAATGAATGCATGTACTGTAACTCCATTCTAATCCATTTAACCAGTGTGGTTCCCTTTTGCTTCTCGACAGAAGAACCACATGAGCACATTCTTCATCAATACTGCTGGTCTGTGCTGGGCTCTACACTTTTGCTAATTTATAAAGCTATTCCTTTAAAAAGTACGTTTATTTTCAAATGACTAAACTGCAAGTGTAACACTATGAGCAATGGGGACATTAAAGGTAAGTACCCCTAATAAAGGTTAACCTTCAGGATGCATAAAGTTAAATGACAGCATATCAGACCAAAACAATGAATAACAAGTGCCACACACACAAACACACATGCCCACGCGCACACACACTCATGAGAGGAATTTAGTTTACACACAAAGAACACACAAAGAGGATGTGTGATGTCATTCTTCGATCAGGAAACAATTACTCAACTATATATTTACATAAAAAATAACAAAGAGCATCTTTAAAGGTAAGTGAAGCGATGATGGAGAGAAATGTATTATATTTGAACATGATGTTAAAACAAATACACCCCTTCCTTGTGCCACGTACAAGCTGATTTAGGGTTAGAAGGGTAAAGCTGGGATAGTTTGTATTGTTTTGACGTCATGTACTGTATGTGCGCACCATGGACTGGATAAATAATGACAAAGCCTCTGTTACGTCACCAATAGATTTTCTCAAGAGTGTTTGAAGCTCGAGCTATGCGTTGCCATCTTTATACCTCACTCTGCCTGTAAACTCCCTGCTATTCACAATAATAAATACATGCATAAATGCATGACTTAATATATTTCCACTGATTTTCAACTGAATCTGGCTGTAACCTTCTTTTTTTTCTGTACATTTGATAAATGTAACATGGTCTATGGGAATTGACTCTCTTTTGCACAAGCCTCAAGTGGCCATTTGAGGAAGTAGTGATGTAGATATGGGCACATTGTTTTGTATTCATTTTTCAGCAACACTGGAGGTTCCCTCTTGGTGCACACACAGAATGGACAGCTAGCAGAGTGTGAGTAGTTATACACTGAATTGTATTGTATTAAAATGGTGAACCACAGCTTTAAGTATTAAAGGCACAGAACACATCTTATACACTTTAAAATATACGCAGAGCGTGGCATTGTTACCCATGTGTGGCCTGCCAGCAATAATATTCTGGACTGACAAAGTCCATGTGTTTCTGTTTCTCCATTACAGTACATGCTATGCTTGGAAGTTCTTGAGTTAGTTACAGTCAGTTACGGTTTTCTTGCCTTTTAGGTCAAGAAAGAAATTCAGCATTCTTATAATCAACAGAAATGTTGGTTAAGATAACCAGAACCAAAATTATTTGAATGTACAATAAATAGTCAATGTAATTGAGAAGCAATTCATAAATAATATGCTATTGTGCACATGAGCCTTTGTTCCTTAACCCCTCCATGCATCACACACTTGTGTTTGTAATTCAAACTCGCACAATAAAATATTCAGCCGTCAAGACATTATGCAGATTAATGGAGGGGTCTGTCATCCCAGCCATGGAGGAATGGTCTATGATGACCTCAGTGAGGAGATCAGCTCTCCACCCCAGTGTGGGCTGAGCTAATGACCTGTTTCCTGCCCGTGGAGGGGGCCCTTCGTCTTGTTGAAGCCTGACCAAGGCTATCCCCGTGAAGTTATGCAAAACTTTTGAGACAAGGGCAAGTTGGAGTTGTTGGGAAAGAATGGGGAATTAAAACATTGCAGAGCAATTTCAGCATGTGCTAATATGAGGGGTTGTGTGTATAATACAACTATGATACAATATGTTAGCTCTGTCTACATAGGCCAAAGAAGATGGGAGGCTGTGCCACGCACTAGATTGTTTGGATGGAGGTAGTTGGACCATGTTTACACTAGTCCCCTGAAGCAGCAAGTCCCGTTTTCTTTTGCAGACGCGTCTGGGTGTGTGTTCATACACACATTAGAGCCTTATACTGCGATCAGAATAAAATGTGCCAGTATGGCATGTGGAAGAGGAAGGTGTCAAGTAGCATGTTTCAATCACTTCTTTATCCAGTTGTAAAATTTGAGGTCAACAAACTCTTTGCACAGTCACAGAGAATACATTATCAAAGCAATGAATTATCTGAAAGAGGTCTGACTTTTAATAAAACAATCTTCTAACACAATAATTTTAAGGTTTCCTGCTAGAATGTAAGATATTCCATTTGTGTGGTCAGTTGCATTGTCTGAAGGGACCTGACATGGCTGGACTAATATTGAAATGAGTAATTTTGTAAAAATTCTGCTCTAAAAGAAGAATTGTGTACATCTAACATGAAATTGGATGTGGTCCAATTGGTGTGATATAATATCTGGACTTTAACTAGTTGTATCTGACAGTAAAGTCAATGAAGTTAGAATATCAAAACTGCAACATCAACTGAAAAGTGAGACTATTTTAATGGTATAGATATTTAAATCCACTGCAATCGGACACAATACTATATTAAATATTTTACAAGAAAAAATACATTAAAACATGTATTACATTTGTAAAGATATGCATCTTTGTTCCAAATAGAGATATACTTTTTTTGTACTATCCTGGTCATATTAGGTACAAATGTTGGTAGGTAACAGTATGTATTCCTTTGTCAAAATGACCCAAGCCATTAGGGCTTGTGAGTATAGGAGCCAAGACAACCTTCATTGCCACAGTCTGTTTTTTTCTGCTGTTCAACAACCTATGGGGCTTGGCACTGTTTCTGATCAGTCTATATTCTCTCTGTTGTCAACTGCTTGTCAATTACTGAGTGATGTTTTACACTAGATTATTCATGTTATTTAAACATTTTACTGTTTTCAAATCATATTTTATCTGAAAATCAAAGCAATTATATAATTTACATTGTTTCAGTGCTCTGTTCTTCTACTTTCCTTTTAAATATGTTTTTCTGTTGATCTGACCTCCCAAGAGGAATGGTTTTCATCATCTGCACATTTGCAGTTCTCCTTCTGCCAACTTCACTTCAAAATGTCTGCTTTGGCTTCATGTACGCCATTTTCCAGGACAGGCTTGTACTTGCATTATGGACTACAAAACAGCATTTACTCTCTGATTTCAACTTTGTGGATGTTATAAGTATAAAACAAATGACTATATAAACAAAAGAAAAACACATCATGAATAGCTGTTTGAATGTTACAATTATTTTTTTATATAACATGTCTGACTAGTAAATGCTTCAGAGACAAATCTATTAATTTCCAAAGAAATCATTGTATAGTAGGCTAACACGTTCTGAAGCTAAGGCTATACTCATTCTGAATATCTCACAATAAACTACTTTTAAAGAGAATCTTCAATTTTTTGTTGGCATTTTAACTATAACTACTTACTAACTGAATGCATTAGCCAATACGTCTCTATATTAGTATTACGTGTAAGCCCAGATTTGACCAACTTGATACTGACAATGATAAATAGTGACATAACATACAGTACAAGAATAATTAGCAGACATGAATTAACACATGTATCAAAACAATACACTACAGAGCTACAATACCACATATTCTAAACACATACATATATATATTGTTTTAATGCCATTTTAATTAGAATTCCCACCATTATTCTGACACATGCTGCATGTAAAACAAGACAATGCTGTATTTCTAGTTTCATTTTTGACTGTAGCCTGCTCTCTAGTGGCTATGACTGACATGACAATAAGCCTTACCCTTTTTTTTCTTGTTTTACAAAATGATGGTAGGTAAATGCTCTTAACCAATCTTGCATTGTAACATGTAGCCTACTGTCAATCCAGGTGTAAATGTATGTGTCCCAAGAAGGGCAATTAAACAAAACCAAACAAAACACAACAAAACAAACAAACATTTTAAAAAATGACTGGGTTGTCACATGGGTTGGTTGTCACATATCTCACAATAACAATACAGGCCAAAAATAACTGCAATTTATTCATTTGTGAGCCCACACTGTTTCAGAACATTAATCCACACCAGTTAGATATGATATGTTTTATATTATTTTTAGCCGCTAAAGACTTAAGACTTAAACAGTTGTGTGTTAATCATTTGAAAGTTAATGGGAAGAGTTAGTTAAAGGTTGATTGCATAATCTTTTGCTACTATATGTCAGCCAACAAGCTAGCTAACAACAAATGTATCTAAAAACTCAGGTTGGGGTAGGTTGTCACAATTTAGCACGGTTTCAAAATACATTTTTCACATCCTTTTCTTTTAGTTTTAAGTGTTCATTTAATAGAAGCAGATTATATGTTAACCATTTGAAAGTAAAAGAGAAGAGTAAAAGGGTGATATCTTACATTTTTGCTACTGTATGTCAGCCAGCATGCTAGCTAGCAACAAATGTATTTAAAAATCTTAAAACTCAGGTTTGGGTAAGCTGTCACAATTTAGCACAATTTTAAACAAAATATTCACATCCCCAGTGTTCATTCAATAGAAGTAGTTTATATGTTAAACATTTGCAAGTTAAAGAGAAGTGTTAGTAAAAGGTTGATATCTTATATATATGTCAGCCAACAAGCTACTGTAGCTAGCAACAAATGTATCTAAAAACTCAGACACGTACCTGTGAATCCTGGATGCTGAGGAACTCTGGGAAGACAATGGCAATGTATGACATTCCAGAGATGATCTCCAGAGCATACACACTTGCAGCAACACCTCTGAACATTCAGGCAGGGTTTAAGGTTAGTTGATTAAACTTGTGGCTCAATTCATCTTGAGCCGTAGGGAGCAGCAGCTCAAGCAGAGGACCCCAAACCTCCCTTTTCCAGCCACATTAGCTAGCTTGACTGAGGGATCCCAAGGTGTTCATTCATTTGATGTTTATTTTGCGGGTGTAAGTTTCAAAATGTAACTTCTATACAGTATATCAATCTTACTGATGTATGTCTCATTATCTAGTCTATAACCTACAGGTAAAAGGTAGGTCGGAGAAAATTAGGAAAATACAATGCTATTAAGATTAACTCATAAACAAATTGACTGGAAAAGTGTTGCTACTGTACATGGTGTCCCAAAAAGACCAAGAGAAGCTTATCCATGCTTTTATTTCTAGTATGATTGACTACTGTAATGGGCTCTTAACGGGACTCTCAAAAAAGACTGTAAAACAGCTGCAGCTCATTCAGAATGCTG
>JAODOY010003466.1:0-11510 GCA_025399855.1 Forbesichthys papilliferus
CCACCTGCAGAACCACTCCTTTATTGGGGGTGTCTTGCTAATTGCCTATAATTTCCACCTGTTGTCTGTTCCATTTGTACAACAGCATGTGAAATTGATTGTCAATCAGTGCTGCTTCCTGAGTGGACCCTGTGATTTCACAGAAGTGTGATTGGAGTTACATTGTGTTGCTTAAGTGTTCCCTTTATTTTTTTGAGCAGTGTAATTTACCGTAGTTTCATACTTAAATGTAAAAACTCTGCCTGGTATGATATACCATAACTGCACACACAAACAATGTAAAATTTGGCAGGCAAGGCGGTCATGATCACATTCATATTACTGCAGTGACAGATCAACAGATAACTATAATTTTTGCTCTAAAGTACGGTAGGATAATATGACAAGGTAGGACAGATTGACAGAAAATCAGGTCGATTTCATATGCATGCTGGTCTTAAAATTACACAAATAGCCTACATCGCTAATCTGGATTCCTTACCTTAGTTGCCTTCCAGGTTCAAAATGAATGAATGAATTAATTAATTTAAAGGGCTAAAACAACTTGTCAAATTGTCCTACCAGGCTGAATAAAGGGTTATAGCTTGACTGTCGACTATGCTACCATATCTTCTGCATGCAACAGGCCAAACCGGTACTAGACTTTTGCATTTGTTTAAAGAGAGAAAACATTTTGACTAAAAATGTACTAAAATGTAATGACTTTTCATTGACGAAAATGCTTTTCTATTTTCGTCAACTAAAATAAACAAAAACTATTTAGAATTAAAATGACTAAAATGTGACTAAAACTATTAAGCATTTTCGTCTAAAGACTAAGACTAAATTTTAAATTGCTGCCAAAATTAACACTGCATCGGTGTGTGAATTTGTGTGTGAATGGGTGAATGTGAGGCAATAATAAGCGGTCTGAGAAGAGCTATATACATTTAATATTATTTATTTTGCTCAATTATCAGTCAATAAAGCCCATTTTGTATTATTGTGTGTGTTGAGCAAACCATATTTCATTACATGTGACTTCATTCTTTTAGGGAGTAGAGAAACTGATACAGTGTGTGAGGATTGTCCACCAGCCTATTACTCGCAGCATGGTGATAACTGTACTGCATGGACAATGTAGGTGATCATTAAGGAAAACTTATAGAACTGCTAAGTCATACATCCTTTTTGAGAAGTGCCCCAGCCAAAACAAGGACTTCTGGATCTGACTAGGGATACCTAGTGACTAATTTAATTGTCGTTTACACAAAATTTTTTACTTAGACTAGTCGATTAGTCTAAAAATATCAAAACACTCAGAAAACCGTCAAAATTGATTAGTCAGGCTTAACATTGTCAGCGTGTCTACAGGTTGCAGGTCTCTTCCCTACCCGCACTTATAGATCGGCTGTCTTGTCCTTGTCCTAAGTACAATTAATCAAATTTTAATTGTGATTTAAAATTTTGGCTCCTAACAATTATAAAAACAATATAATCAAGATATTATACTTTTATATCCCGATAATGATACATATCATGAAATAGCAAGTTTTGTAAATTATATTAATAGTTTCTGGTCATCCAATGAACCCCTCTCCCAGGCTTGTGCTCACATTCATAGAACTATATAAATTACAAATTTTATGTGGAGAGGGGCAGCCCTGCCCTCTCTGAACCACGGCGAGTAGAGCAGATGAACTCAGAATTATATAGTCTACATCGTTTTGCTGTCATTTATTGTTTACGAACGCGAACATGACCCATTGACTGCATAACGTTAACCTGACATGCCAAAGGACTTGTTGTCACAAGTTCATCTGGGGAGCTGAACATTGAAACTGTTTGTGAATAACTGTACTTTAAAAAAAATACTTGGCAGTTGATTGGATGAACCATATGGTCATTTTCGCTGTCTGCCCCATGGTCAGCACCCCTAAACCACACCCGTATAGCTATACACACGACACTGATTGGAAAGTTCAGTTTATACTCGGACACATAAAAAATGATTCCGAAGCTTTCCAGTCTGATTCTCAAGGCAAAATTAAACTGAATCTCGCAAGATCAGGATGGTCTCGCGAGGCTTGTGTAACGTGACTAGACTATGGCAATCATGGTGTTGAAAAACATGCATGGTTTCTTTTAAGATAACTCGTCTGAAAGATTGGATATTCTAGGCAGTTGCTAGACATAGAAATAAAATACAGAGCACGATGGGAGATGATGGGGGATGACGGCGGTGTGCGATGTGGGTGCAATTTCGTCAAATATCTGCCAGTGGTGTCTATAACTTGCAAGCAGCCCTTGTCCACAATACCGCTAAGTGGTTTGTAATGTCTGATCGTTAGATCTTATGGATCTTTGAATCTAGTTCAGTATAAATAAGTCTTTTCATGACTGATTTGGTGCTTTAAATGGTGTCATCAAAGAACCGGAGATCCATATTATCTGAGTCAGTGTGCCACCGTCACGTAAACAATTGACACTCGTCAATGTGTGGCCTATTAGTAGCGTAAGGCTGTCGTCACTTAGCGAACATACCTTAGTGACTCATTATGTTAAGCATTGCACTTTTAATAGTGAGGATTACGGTTCGAGTACTGTCCGTTACTTCTTAATTAATGTTTTGGCTTTGTTTATAATTGTTATAGCAATTCAGAACAGTTTGCAAATTAACAAATTATTAAGGATAAACTTACTCTGAAGACATTGGGAGAATATGATTCGCTTGAGCCTTACTCAATCTTGTGCGTGTGCAAGGACCGTATGATCCGATTTTTTGATTGTTTAATTATTCTTATTTTATTAACCTACTGTTTACAGTAACCTAAACTAGTGTTTTAGTACTCGAGACCTGTCTTTTTTAAGGTCTCGATCTCATCTCTGACTTGACCGCATTTTTACTAGGTCTATTGTCTCGGACCAAGAGGACTCCCACAACTGCGGGAATATAATTATTACCAGCCTGGTCCATGTCTAATGATAATTATTGTGATTGGAAGTAAATCCTCCCTTACATTTCTAATGTTTTACTTTACATTCTACCAAGGGCAGGCCGGCTGGCTGCAACAGCAGCGCATCGCGCTGTCTCTGTATTTGTCAGACTGGGCCAAACTAATACTCAACATTGAGGGGGGAGATACGAGCGGCATCTCCCAACTTTATTAAGCTATTTATCAGGCTAGCTTTTTCTCATTGAGTGTGCAGCTTCTTCTTGGCTTCCCACCCTGCCCCCTATGCAGGGCTTATCGCAATAAGCATGCTAATTCAACGGGCTTTCACCAACCATCATGCAAATTGCCATCAGGAGAAAGCGGAACAGCTGGCTGTAGAACATTAGAATACATCAGCCGGTCCTTGTTTGCGGGGTGGGTTTAGCACTACGCAGTGTTGCCAACTTAGCGACAATGTCGCTAAGTTTAGCGACTTTTCAGACCCTCTTAGCGACTTTATACTAAATACTGTAAAGTGCTTTGGATAAAAGCGCTATATAAAAAAGAAGTCAATTTACCAGAAAAACCCCATTTACCATTGTTCCATACCCTATAAGAATAGCCTGTAAATGTGAATACTTTCATGGGCAATGGAAACGCTGCTTTGTGGATACTTTGCATTCTGTTGACGGTTATGTACTGTATAGCTATCCTAAAGTTAGATAGCTATCTGTTAGTTAACAAGTCGCTTATACTCTACATTATAACATAAGTAACACGGTTTGTTTAATTACTTGCATGTCCTGTAATAAATAAACTCATATTTTCTGTCAATAGACCTAAATAGGTTTAGCAGTTTTGCTAGCGGGAGAGATGAGTACCTGGCCTAGCCTACGGGAGAATTGATTCAGCCCATGCTTTGGGCTTCTATCTTCTATCTTGTTGCAGTGTTTCTATATTAAGAAAATATTAATTGCGGATCGGAGGCCAAATAAAACAGGAACTTTATGGAAATGTATTAAGTTTGGGTTCCGTGTAAAACAGATAAAACAGATCAAATGTAAAATGTTGTAAAGCTTGTCTGGTTTTGAGCAGTTCGATTTCATATTATAAGATCAAAAGCCGAAGCCACATTGTGTGCTTCGGACTTCCCACCACGTTTCCATACGGGAAGAAATACTATTATGTGTAGTGTTTTGAACCACCAACCTCAGAACCCATAGCGTAAAGCTTAAACAACTGAGCTAATTTGTCAGTATTGGTAGACTATTATGTTAGAAATGTAATATAGACATGCTAAATAGACATACTAAACGAAACAAAAAATAAGTATTTTCAGAAAGAATAAAACTAAACTAGCAAACCCAGTTGAAAAATGAATTAATACAAAATCTGAATGTAAATTATACATAAAAGCTACTATGTCATGATCCACTGTGTGGCCCTCTCGCAGATCCTGTAGAGCGAGAGACGTACAGTCCGTCTGCATCCCACATACAGTTACAATAATTTGAACTCTTTTAAAACTAATTTTCGGTATTTCGATAAGTCATTTTTGACACTGAATAAAGCGCGCAGCAGTCAGCTGACAGGGCTCTGTGCGACTATTTCACTCACAAATGCGATAAAAAATCTTTGTGCAAATATTTCAAAAAGTTAGGCCCACTCCGCTAACAGTCTTCATAGACTTATGGGTCTGTTGTGTGTGTTCTTAGTAGTTATTCTAAATGTTATATTGTTCATATTGATATCAGAATTCTACCGTATTGACAAAAATTATTAAATATATCGTGATATATATTTTGGTCACATCGTCCAGCCCTTCATCAAAAAGATGAATCGACATTGAAATGTGCAGCGCAGTTTCAGCAGGTACAGATGTCTGACATTTAAAGTGGTGCCTTTGACGTCGTTACGCGTCACGAGTACTTGAGAAGGCCAGTAGAGGCGTTATTGGAAAAAATGTATTATGTGATATATATTGATAGTGATATAAAATGGCACCAGTTGGCACCATTTGCTGCTTTGACAGTGTCCCCACTCCCTCGCTACTCTAGGAACGCATGAAAAGCAAGTGCTCCCAACTCCAGCAGCGACAACAGATTGTTTTGCGTGTTGTAAGTGCAGGTTGATGCAAAACTGAGTGAGGTACTTCTTTCAAAAAAATAAAAAATAAAATAAAAAAATATGTTTAACAGACTAGTATTTATGGTGCCAACTAGCGATGGTAGCAGGGTTTAACTGACTAATCGCGCACACCCCTTGTTCTGACCAGTTTTCCCCATGAGAAAAATGAATTGTTTTCAAGATGCCATGGTTTGTGATTAACTGAATTATTGCAGACGTTGAATTATTTTGTTTTACATGCACTAAACACTTCAGTGCATATATAAAAAGTAACGTATCACTCAGGGAAAATGTAAAGCGTTGTAAATTCCATGTGATTAAATTTTTTTCTTCATATCAACGTACATTTAGTAACCCACGATTTCTACCGGGCGCGTCTGTCGCGTTCCGGCTCTATTATGGAGCTCTTGTCAATGCAAGTGAACCACCAAAGGAGAGTTACAGAAGCGCCTCTGGGACGCTTCTGAAAGCGGTCAATGGCCAATACATTTCTGTTTGGTTTGTTGCTATGGAAACTCACCGAAAACACACACAGACGCTCCGCTTCTGACACGCTGCTGGTGTGGTAGGATGCCGTGAAAAGAGTCTCACCCGATGGAAATCAGGCGTAAATTGGTCGGTTTTATTTTAACAACTTTGGAATTATTTCAATGATAATCAAATAGTTTGGAAAGGGGAGACACATAACGTACGCTGGAAGCTGATGTTTAACTTTCAACATATCTGAATTGTATATAAAAAGTTTAATATTTGTACATAAAGTAATTAGCACTGGCGTAATCCAAAATTGAACCGTAAAAACACAAAGTTTAGATCCAGAAGGTGCTGCCTATTGTGAACAGTGATGACATGTCTTGGCAGGTCTATTTTCTATATCCTTATTTACTGTATTCATTTTTTTATGTCATAATGCTGCCAGGGGTGGATCTTAAGGATTTTTGGCACTAGCCAGTTGCGCTAGTAGACCAAATTGTCTACTAGCCCGGCTAAAATGTTACTATTTTTACAGAGTAACGCGCAGTAGTTTCTATATAAGTGTAGACTATATTGACAGTGTAATGGTACAGTACGCTATTATGCACACACAAAAATATATTATCGTAGAGACTATTATACATATAGCTAAAAGTCAAAGCATTAGCTCTGAAAGCAGAAGACTCTTCTGATTTCCCTGTCTGCTCTTTGCACCACCCTCTGTGGCTGTGGTTGAGTCCTGACTTGCAAACACGTACTGTAGGCTTCTGACTATAGCATAGGCAGGTACAGTAGGCATATACGCTGCACCTGAGGATGCCGCATCATTCTGCATCAATGCGACCCGAAGTGCAAATGCATGTCAACAAGGCAATTAATGTGAAACATTAAAAAAAAGTATCGCTCAGTATCACAGGCCCATGCTCTACACATTCCCGACCGCACAGATTTACAGGCTTGCCGTTGCTCAAGTTGTAATTTATCCAACGTCGGCAACTGGTTAGCTTACGGGGATACTCTTAGCTAGAGGTTGTACAAGTGTCCATCAATTTGAATACCGCCTATTTTTTAAGGTGGTCTGGTAATGATGGATGATTATCCTCAGTCACTTCGCGCAGTAGCCTACACAATCTAACTCCCTTAATTATAGCCTATCGTTGCCAAAAAGTGCAGATCGCCTGACGGGCTAGTGGCTCTAAAATTTGACTCGCCCGAAAAGTAAACTACTCGCCTGAGGGGAGCGGGCGACCTTAATTTCCAGCCCTGAATGCTGCATTATGTTATGCATTGATATATATCGTATGTCAGTCCCTTCTCATCTGGAATAACTTGAAATACATCTGAATAACTAGAAGTATTTATTTTATTCCTTTCAACAGTTGTACAGCAGAACAAGTACAAAAGGAACATGGGAGCTCAAGCAAAGATGTTGTCTGTGAAGAGAAACCACCACCACAAAGACATCATTTATTTTTAATTGTACCAGCATTATCATCATCATTATTACTACTATTACTACTTTATTTCAGTCACCTTTCTTCAGAACTGCATGGTCACTGACCTGTCTATAGATAATGCTTATGGAATCATTTAACCATATATTATGGATGTAATGCACTAACCAGGTGAGTTTTTTGAGATTGCAGACAAAAGCCCCAGCTTGGAGAGGAATCACAGCGTTTTGCATGTCACAAAGCCCAAGTCACAAAGCCCACTATATATTTTATAAGGACCTGTCTGGGAGGTAAAATCATGTAGTGTGAATTGTGCTGTGACTAGTAATGACAGCAGCGATGACCTACAACCAATGAGTGCAAGACATGGATGAGAAGAAAACAAGATGGAGTAATTGCCTTCAGAACTTACTGAAAAAACACTTGTATGTCATCTCAGTTCTAGCCACAAAATTCAACCATCAGTCTGTCAACTAACATTTTTGGTCAACGACAAATCGGCCTATTGGTATAATTTCTAATACTGATGCTAGACTGGCCCAATCAGGTCACTGTCCTTTACTAGGCCCCATCCACCTCTAGCCTGTGTTTCCTGTGTCAGACTACAAAAATCTGAGGTTGTCTAAATGTAAACAAGCAGTTGTAGTGATCCATGCATCCAATAATAGTTCTAACCATGCTTATGTGTGGTTTGATTACTACTAGTATTTTTGTGTCTATGCTTTATTTTTGTTAGTGAAATAATTAAGTTCCTTTCCTTGCTATAACTGATTTACAAATGTTATTTAAAAAGTCAAATAATTGCTAAGTTAAGAATGTAAGGACACCCCTAAACACTCCCCTTTTCGACGAGTTGGGAGCCCCTTCCTCCCTGCCTTAAATACCAGCGCGAGAACCCAAATCGCCCAGGTCAAAATTCTCTGTACATAAGTTAACTTTCATTTGCATGTTAAATTTATCTTTGTTAAACTTAAGCGATTTGAGTGAATGCACAACGAAGTTACCCTAAGTTTTAACCTCTAGACTGCCAAGTCTGGCAACCTCGTTTGTTTCTTATTTACCAAGTTTACTTTCTATAACGTTTTTTGTGTTATTAATGGGGTTTCAACCTACGCGGAAATACCGTTTTGTCAAAATCAAGAGAACTTTGTGAGTTGTCTACAGCCAGCGGCTAATATTTTCAGTAATCTGGTTTACCGATCTCCTACCGTGTGTGGACACCCAGTTTGGCACAAAGCTGGCTTAGGCTCGGCCTAAAGATCTACGGCAAAGACATCCTTGCAATCTTGCGATCGTAGGTCAAGCCATTACCTTGTTAAAGCGGTTCGCCGTGTTGAGAGTGAAATATTGAAATATATTGTAAAATATAATTAAATATTAAAATTTGTATATATTTTTTTCAATATACTGCAATATATGCATGGACTATGTATGGCTATATATTGATACAAGAAAATATTCTGCAATAAAGACAAAAACTGCAATACATTTTTACATGCGTTACATGAGTTATTAGATGCGTTTACTAGTGTTGTAGTACTCGAGACCGGTCTTGGTCTCGAGACCACTTTTTTAAGGTCTCAGTCACGTCTCTAACTTGACCGAATTTTTACTCGGTCTTGTCTTGGTCTCGGGATTTTACTTGGAGATCGGTCAAGACCACAACTGTGGGAATATAATTATTGCCGCCCGGTCCATGTCTAATGATAATTCTTGTGATTAGAAGTAAATCCTCCCTTAAATGTTTTACTTTACATTCTGCTAAGGGCAGGCCGGCTGGCTGCAACTGCAGCTTGTCAGACTGCGCCAAACTAATACTCAATATTTATAGGAGATACGAGCGGCCCCTCCCATCTTAGACTGATACTTCAAAATCTGAGATCTGATTGGCCGAAGAACGTCTTAGCAATATTGAATAGAATGCTAGGTGGTGTACGAGATATTTTATTTTCTAATCCAAATAAATTGAGTGCAGGGCAGGCAAATGGATACGTATGGAAAAAAATGAAAGACGAGGACTCAAAGCTTTGGTGTAAAATGTAAAAGACAAAACACACAGGTCTATGGTGCATCCCAGTAGTTTTATACATTTAGATAAGCATAATTCAAACCAATCGATAGCTATTGCTTTCATCCATCCATCCAGCAATCGTCTCCCGCTTATCCGGAGTTAGGTCGCGGGGGCAGCAGCTTCAGCAAGGGACCCCAAACTTCCCTTTCCCAAGCCACATCAGCAAGCTCTGACTGGGGGATCCCGAGATGTTCCCAGGCCAGTGTGGAGATATAATCTCTCCACCTGATCCTGGGTCTTTCCCGAGGCCTCCTCCCAGCTGGACGTGCCTGGTACACCTCCCAAGGGAGGCGCCCAGGAGACATCCTTACTAGATGCCCGTACGCTCTACTCCGAGTTCCTCACGGATAGCTGAGCTTCTCACCCAATCTCTGAGGGAAACGCCAGCCTAGGCTTCGAAAAACATGCCCAGTCAATTCCCGGACACTTATTTTATGATGTGCAAATTGTTATTGGGTGGGATGTTAAATTACATTAATCCAGAAATACATTTTGTGATTCAATTAGAACAACTGCATGGATGTAGGCACGTTTTTCATGTGGCATCAAATGTAATCAAGACAATTTATAAACGTAAATAAACACGTTATTTTGAGGGGACAGCTAATTTACACTGTTCTACAAGCTGTACAATCACTACTTTATATTGCAGAAATTTTTTATTTCTTTTTTGTCACATGAAAAGATATGCTCACATATTTGCAAATATGTGAGGGGTGTACTCACTTTTGAGATACTGTATATTTTTTTATATTGTATTGTTTTTACTCATTTTGTATTGTTTTTAATGACGTAGTGTGAAGCACTTTGTGTTACATTAATTTGTATGAAAAGTGATATATAAATAAAGATTGATTTATTGAAGATCGAGAGCTTTGCCTTCCAGCTCAGCTCGCTTTTCGTCACATGCACTCAGTCCATGGGAATGGCTGAGTGCCTGGCCTGCTCATCCGCCCGACCCCCTTTGTACACCAGCCCAGCCCCATTGTTTCCAGACAAGGACACCGCCGTGTTCCACTGCATGATGGCGCTCACAATGTCCATCACACCATCCGGGTGTGACGCCTTGAGTGCCGTCTTCCCCCCGGTAAACAACTTAACTATTCCCCCTACCTTCATCCCGGTGGCTAATAATTGCACCTGTCTGACGCGCAGTGGGTACCCTACTTTAGGTGTGGACCATGCAGACTGGTGTGAACAGGTAATTGATGTCACCACCTGGTCTAACGCCAGTTCAATGGTGTGGGCTAGGGCGGACCTGTTCTGGTGGTGCAGAGATCGCACCCTACATCTATCCCTCCCTGCCAATTGGGGTGGGACCTGCGCCATGATAAGGCTGACGGTTCCTATTACTCTTTTTGGTCATAAACGATTGTCAGGGACCAGAAAAAGGGGTTGGCGCAGGAGGGACGCAAGCTTTGATGTAACCAAAGGCTCCACCACTTATATGGATGCAATAGGCATCCCCAGGGGTGTCCCAAATGAATTTAAATTGGCGAACCAGGTAGCTTCAGGGTTTGAAAATGTACCTGTACTATCAGCCATCTTCCCAGTTACACCCAACAAAAATGTAGACAGGATTAATTATGTCAATTACAATGTGCTGCGCCTCGCCAATATGACCAAGGACGCAGTGGCAGGATTGTCTGAGCAATTGGCGGCGACATCCTTCATTGCAGTCCAGAATAGAATGGCACTAGATATGTTATTAGCTGAAAAGGGGGGTGTGTGCTCCATGTTTGGAGACACATGCTGCACCTTTATTCCCAATAACACTGCCCCTGATGGTTCGGCGACTAAGGCTTTGGAGGGCTTGCGTACGCTATCTAACGAGATGCATGACATGTCAGGAATAGATAATCCACTGGGGGGGATGTTTGAACAAATGTTTGGGAAATGGAAAACATTAATTGTGTTTGTATTGATGTCAATAATGGGTATGCTGTGTATGGTTGCTCTGTGCGGATGTTGCTGCATTCCGTGCATTAGGTCGTTGTGCGAACGCGCCATTGTTGCAGCCGTGGAGAAAAAAGAGATCATTCACCATTCCCCCTACCAGCTGTCACAGCTCCACCCTGGGGACGACCCAGATGTGCCTGTGGGCATGCTGACTAAATATATTTTAAACTATTGATCTTGAACGGATTAGGGTTGGTCTCATTTTTATGAGACCAAAAGGGGGAATTGTAGAAAATTGTGCTCAACATTTATGATATATATTAGATATTCTAGTTTAGATATATTGTAAGGGCTATGTGGGAGAGTGTGATATAGCTTTGCTTAAAGACAAGGTGGGAGGAGTGGAAAAATACAGAGTGAGAACAACAGATCTGTGAGGGACCTTGTCCAGGGGAGATAAGACGCTTCAGGGCGGGCGGGGGAGCGCAGCAAATAGAAGGCAGGATGATGTCAGGATGAAAGATTGGAGGCTATGTTATGGAGTATGCCATTGTATGTGCGCAAGTTATG
>JAODOY010003467.1:0-11510 GCA_025399855.1 Forbesichthys papilliferus
GTTGTTGCGTTTGTTTCTGTCTTTTATATTTAGATATTGTTCTAGGATTTTTGGCACCATTTCAGTAGACAGTGAACTGATTGTGGCGCTGTGGGTTTTGGCGCGACTTGTTATGAGTTGGGTAAAAATAAAGGTCTCGTTAATTATAATTATAAACTGTTTCCTGCTAATTGACCAGCATTTATTAAAATAGATTTTAACTAATTGCAAGCTGAAAGTTGCAGAACTAAATAGTATGCTGTTAAAACTCAGAGCATCAGGATATTGCATTCGTTTTTGGCTTAGATAAGCAGAAAATACACCGACACTTCCTGAAACGCTACTGTCAAACTTAGACACCATGCATGCACGCCTAGATTAAAGTGATTAGACACGTAGAAGTTCTATGGACAGGTTTAGCGAATGGGTCAATTCAGTCCCCCCCAATGTCAAACTGGTTCCGACGCGCCTGAGTGCAGGGTTTCGAAGCACGTATCGAAGCTTCAGCGTCACACTGCCATCCCTACCATTTAGTACTATACTACTGATCTACGTGTACTGTAACCCTCTTGGCTGGCCAGTTTTTAAAACATTTTAAAGCCATTTTTTCAGTTTGACTGTTTGCGTAGTTACGTTTGCGTAGTAGGCTTTGTAGGGCAGTATAATATAGGCAAATTTGTGTTTACAAATTAACATTTCAGTATAGGCCTAATCATGTGATATGGTGATATAAGGTGATATTATGGCATGCTACCATTAGCTTAATATAAATGTATATGTCCCTCATATAGGCCTACGAAAATCTGTTACACCAGAACAGGCCACAACAAAACTACAACTACTGTCACTGCCAGGTAATCTTCCAAGATTTACAGCACCCCCATATAGATAGTTTACACTGCTGCCCTGAAGGCCGAGGATCCATCAACCAAAGGGTTCTATTAACAGATACTTTAGGTCTTTTATCCCAACGGCTGTTAGTTTTTTAAATAAAATAGGACTAGACCTGTGACTAAGTACTCACACATCTTTTTTTATAAAACCATTTTTCTTTTCCTTTGGAGACATTTCATTGTATTATAGTGATGTATACCCAGATAGCAGGGAATGTTCCCACAACATTAGCTAACGTTCCCTGCAGGTTCTATTTGTTTTAAAGAAAATGTTTTAATCTAATGTTCAAAGAACATTCCAAGAACGTTTATAACGATACAAAAATGTACTATGAGGTTAAATGTTAACTAATATAGAACGTTTTGCGTGGCACGTTCGTTCTGGATATTTTGATGATGTTATTAAAGTAACGGATTATAATATTAGTTCCTATAACATTCCCACAATGTTAAGCTACATAATAACAAAGGAAGAACATTCTCAGAGCAATATTTAGATATAGTTTTCATTATATTTTTGAAAGCCTGAATGCCATGTTATGAAACGTTCCTGTAATGTTGTATAATGACTGAGAGAAAACATTTTGCCTGGAAAAGTTTAAGAATGTTTTTGGAACATTATTGAAATAACATAAAATATTTTCATAAACATTCCCACAATGTTAGTCTACAAAGACACATTATCAAAGCAACATTTTAAAAAAGTTTTTAGTATATTATTGATGCCTGAAAGACATGTTTTTTATGAAACGTTCCTGTAACGTTATATAATGACTGAAATAGAACGTTTAACCTGTAACATTTTAAGAATGTTTTGGGAACGTTTATAGATTTATATGATATATTTCTACATTTTTTAAAAACATTCACACAATGTTAGGCTACAAGAGAACATTATAAAAGCAGCATTTTTTAAATAGTTTTCAGAATATTATTGATGATTGAAAGATGAAATGTTCCTGTAATGTTATATAATGACTGAATTTGAACATTTTGCATTGAGAAATATGACGCATTAGGCCTGTTGTCCAATTAATGTAGATCTTTTTGAATCTTCAGTAGGCCGCGCTTCCGTTACTCAGTCAGGGCGCAGCGTCTGATACAGCAGAGATAAAGATAGATGAGAGAAGGGGTTTTACACTAATCGTGTTTCTTCAAGATGAACCATGCCACAGTACAGCGTGTTCTATGTGGTAAAGGTAAGATAATGATATAACTCGCCAAACTGTAAATTAATGTAGCCTTATCTAAATACCTGGGTAGCATACAGATTGGTACCGGTATTGCTTGAGACGGAGAGACTGTCACTGTAGTGTGTAATACATCTAAGACTGGGATATTGCTGGTGTAGTTATCTGCTAGGCCAGACCTATAGTTTAATTCTTCAATAGCCTAAAGAAATAAAAAATCTAATCCTTTGTACCAGTATGCATCTATTTAAAATGAAAACACAACTCATCAAATGCACATCTACATTTTCCAATCAATGTTCGGCTGAGAATACCTTTTTTGGCACAACACCACGAGATTGAGTTTAACGTAGAACACACGTTGGGTATGGTTACAGAGCCTTCTGCTGATACATTCCCAGCTGGTTGAGAACAGATAATGCTGGTTATATTTTAACACTTTGAAAAGTAATTTTATGTACTTGCCGACTTTTTCTGTGGTGTCACAAACTCAAAACACAAATGTATGTGTAAGTGCAAACCCAAAGGTGGCATAGTTAAAACAATAGCCAGATTACCAAACCCTCTACCCCACCGGTTACATTTGTTTGAAATCACCTTCTCTACTGTGTACTTTCTTGACGGACCCTAAATGCATGTATTTCTAGTCAGCTGGAAAACCAAAGCTATCAATGTAATTCAATTTGCAATTAATCATTGCTGTCTTTTCTACATTTTATCATTGTGAGTTGTTGAAGCCACAATAAAATAGTTTTTTTTAATTATAATTTTTGTTTCTTCTTCAAAACAGAGCCAAAACAGCTTTATTAGTTACAAGTAACTATAGGTATTCTAAGTGTAATTAATGTAGTTGTACAGTTTGGTATATGGGGCATTTCAAATTGCACTTGTCTCTTGTCTCGGATTCAAAACAATCTGGTCTCGGAATAGGCGATCTCGACAACAACACTGCCAATTTGTCATTTTCTTCACTAAATTAGATGAAAATTTATAGACTTTCTCTGTAGATAAACAATTTTATTTCTGCATATAGTGTTGCATAGGTTAGTCACAATTTAAATTCACAAAATCAAATTGCTTCGATTCTGCAACATAGTTTATTTGAGATGTTTTCTTTAATGTACTGTAGAAGGCTTTTAATTTCAATTTCATTTACAAGTCTCTAGGGCCCACCGTCAGAGCACCGTAAAACGGGGACCCACCCCTTGATGACCAGACCCCCAGCTGCCACGCCAGTACAATGAATGCCACAAGACAACTGGAATAATAATGTCCTCCAACAACAAAAGAAACACAAAAGAAGAACTGCGGTGTGTGTGTGGGGGGAAGGGGGGGAGGGTAGGTTGAAAAGTGTGTCTGGGTTGCTGTACCACAACAAAGCAGCTGCCTTTCAATCTGGCCTGCTGCGACTGGACCATTGTTCTACAGGTCTGTGTCATGTGCACAGTCAAATGCTGTGTGACGCACGCACGCACACACACACGCACACACCGTATTCTCACCAGCTGTAGTCAAATGAAATATGCACATAGAAATCATAGAAAACATCTGAATAATTAGTTTATTACAATTAGTCATAGCTTAATGTCTATTATTATATTATTAAATTTCAGTGGTGTACATCATACTGTGTCAAATTTCAATATAAAATGCATTTTATATGTAAACATATTGCAGTGTTATAGATATTTTAAAACTAACTACTAACTACAAAGGTACAATAATGACATTCCACTTATCTTATCTCCAATTATACTGTACATGTGTTAAGAGAAAAACTAGTGGAGCAAAGTCTATGTGCACGATAGAGAAAATAAACACCAAATCCACTGCAATCTTTTAAACAATTCTGACAACAGACAACTATAGAATCCCAGATTTTGACCACAGATCTAAGTAGAAATATATAAATCTAAATAAAATATTTAGAAATGACTACAGACAAGCTGTTTGTAATTTGCTTCACAATGTTTTCATCATGCCAAACTCCTCAGTGACAAAACGCAACATGTCAAATATTTTCAGTTCACTATAGAAAAATGAGAGCTCTCTTGCAAAAAAAAACATGTTTGGGATGTAAATGTTTTAATTTCCCAAACTATGCACAGACATGAAAATGACTGGTTTACCCTCCTATGGATCACAGTTCTAGTTGCACTATGTACAGTGCAAAAATATGTCCTTATACATTACATTATTAGGTCTGACAACCTAAACATCCCCTTACAACTTACAATATTTAATGTTCATCTACCACAATCGAAAGAGATAGATGAAGAAAAAATTATATTTTCCAGTGTAAAATAACAAACCTATATAATGTACAAAGGCCATAGTATGTAGTAGTAGTATGCAGTCTTAGCACTGATGGTCCACCAGAGATAAAACATCTAACCTCTAAACTAGAACTTCAGTTAGTGCCATGTAAATTGGGTGTGTGCACCTGTTTATTGCCATTTACGGAATCTTATTTTATGGTGTATGTGCACCAAACACATACTGGAGTAAGAGAGAGAATCTTTGACAGCTATAGAGATTTGGGCCTTCTCTTAAACTGATATAGAAAGTGAGTGGATTTGTCTTGCAAAAGCAATATTTCCTTGTATTATTTTATATTATAACTAATATATAAGACATTTGATAAACATAAAAGTAGGAATACCTATATAGAAAATGTATTATATAGGACATGTCTGGCAGTCCAAAAAGTAAAATGTGGTAATATTGGGGCAGTAATAGTAATAAAGCAGATGCCAATTAATACACTTCCACCAAATAATGCAGTGCAGTCAAATAGCATTTGTTACTTACTTACGTGTATATCAAAGAAAAGGCCTACAACTCACTCTAGTCAATGACTGCTAAGAGTGACAATGAACAACTCACCAAATGTCTAATATTGTCAATTATGACATCAATTGCTAAATGTGCCCAAAGATTTTTATGAAACAGAGGAAACACAAAGGTGGCGTCTTCTGAGCAGATGCCACAACTTCTACCTCAGTGACACAGGCACTGCTGCGCATACTGTGTGCTGTCTGGTGGTCTGCTCCCCCAAGGCCAGACCTTGGTCGCGCCCTGTGGGACTGAGAGATCCCTTATGGCTTGCGGAGCTCTGGGAAGCTGCTCTGGAAACCCTGCAACCCCAGTGAGGTGTCGAGAGAGCGAGAGAGTGCGAGAGAGCAACAGATGCCTGCTGAAGCCTCAGGGGACCTCCCTGAAAGAACCCCCCACCCCCACCACTACAGCAACTGGTGGTGGCTAGCCTTGTCTTCTGCTGCTTTCAGTTTGGCCAAGTGGCATCATAATCCTCTGAAGGAGGGGGCTACAGACACTGTGTGCAAACCCACATGTATATTTATAAAATGATTAGAAAACTTAAAAAGTAGAAATCATATTGCCATGTCTGAATACAGTATTAGCCTTCCCTAAATATCTGCAATTCCGAGACAAAGCAGCACATTCTACAAGTTGGGCCAACAATGTCTCCTACTTACACACACTATTAATCTACAGTAGTCTACAACAGAAATAGTTATATTCCACTTTGTTCCTTTTTTTGGACAAAAATTCTATATTGTATCGATATCAGACAATCACAAATAGGATGTTGCTGCTTAAATACTTTTGTTTAAGCAAGGTCCAGTTGTTGTGATCCTCATGATTATACATATATAAATATATACTGCGAATTATGAAAACATCTTTGATTTAAATGTTTGCATTACTTAATGATTAGGTATGTAAGAAATGTTCAACATTTTACCTTTCCAATATGAACTGTAATATGAATAAAGAATGAGAACAATGTTTTAAATAAACAATATGACAACAATATGAAATATATGGAGTCTGTATTGCTTTCGTTATTCCTTCATAAAAGTGTAAGTTAAAGAAAACATTTAAATAATAAAGAAATTTATAATTAGTTAATTAAAACATTTATAAAACTTACCGCTCGATTCCAGAGGGTAGGAATATAAAAATTTAAAGTGAGAAAGAACTATTTTCTAAATAAAAAAAAAACATTTGGTCATTCCATCAGTTAACAGTTTCTTTTGTGGCAGAAAACCCTTTAAAAAAGATTTGCTTTCCTATAATCTCTCGATCCAGCAGAGAATTTGTGAAGGCAAAACATACATGTATTTCCTCTGCTGAGGTAACTAGCTGTCCAAAGTCAACCAGCTCCTGGGTGTTCCTGTTGGGCTAGCATACTCAGCTGGATGGGCTCCTAGCTGTGTGAATCGATCCAGTAGGAATAGCATGACATCTACCATTTCATCATCACCGTGTATGCCCCCTGACCAATAGGAACACAGTGACCTCACTGACACACACTCAGTCTCTCCCTTTGGCAAGGGGGTACTAATGTACACACACACGCACACACCATTCCCCACCCCCACTGAAAAGAGGAAACTAGGTAGACTGAACACCCACAACACACACACACATCAGACCATCCTCTGGATCTAGCAATGAATGAATGGTATGTGTGTGTGTGGAGCAGGGATGGGGGTTATTCACAAAGAAGTGCAGTCGGCAGGCAGCTGCACACAGACACTAGGCTCTAAGCCATTAGAGAGGCACACCCACACACAGACGCATGTACGCAGATGAAAACACCTGGCTGTTGGACCCCTTTCTGTTCAGTTGGGTGGGCAGGGGTGGGGTGAACTCTACACTCACACATGCTTGCAATGTGCACCAACCAGACAACCAACCAACCAAACAGCCCCAAAAAAAATGTGTCAAATATATCACTGTTAAACAGAGTTTTCATACTGACCACAGTATGCCTGGATAAATATGGTCAAGCATTTATTTCTTTGCAGAAATGGCTATGCTGCCACACCCATCTATTGTCACGTCCAAAGGTATTGGAACAGCAAGTCTAATTGCTTTGTATTTGCTATACATTGAAGACAACAGCGTGTGAGCTTATTATATGATCATTATATGCCCATATAGATAAAAATAAACCGGTGGTCCGTAGTCTTGCCGTAACAGTCAATGACCAAAGTCTTCATCCTACGACGCTAAGGGCTTTCTAACGCTTTGAAATTGACGGGAAAGGCCATTGACCAAGCTTCAATTTTTGACAAGTTGGGAATGAGAATGTGTTCTGAAAAAAGGAAAATAACTGATGCTGACAATACACGCACAATGCTGACAATGTGAGAGACAAAACACCTTCAGTTAGAAATAGAAATCCAAAGGCAAAATAACAATTTGCAAAGTACAGTGATGAATCACAAACGTATTATTGACAGAAAGCCCAAGGTGTGGAGGAAGATCTTGATGCAAAACCTATAAGCTCATTCTTGTAGCATGGTGGAGGAAGTGTCATAGCTTGGGCCTGTGTGTCTCTTTCTGGAGTCACCTTACTAATATGTTTTGGTGATGTAACAGTAACTCATGTAGTCTGTCTGTCAAATCATGAAGAAATGCAGCCAAACTATGTGGCGCAACTTCATCTTGCAGCAAGACAATGCCACAAAACAACAAAGGACTTCACAGAGGAGGAAAAGTTAAAGGGTTTAGACTGGCCAAGCCACTCAACAGATTTCACCCCAATTGAAATCACAAGTTGTCAGGAAATTACGAGTCATTTTTATGTAATTTATCTTAATATTTGATAATTTATTCAAAATGTGTACCATCCAAAAAGTTTTTAGATGGTTCTCATATCCCAAGCTTGAGAGAGTTGATTAATCAAACATACTATTTGCAAAAGTCAATTTTATAACAGGCCTGTTATAAAAATTGACTTTTGCAAACAAATCCATCTTGCCTTTAATTCTCTCAGTATTTGTCTTATATTACTGCTATTCTCTTTCTCTCCTCCCTTTTGACTGGCAGTGACTCTTTAATTAGGGCTAAGCTGCCAGTGGTCCCCTCAGGGAGGAGCTGTGTGGACCATCTGCTTCACAAACCCAAACCAAACAGGTGTCCTGCTCACTGCCTGCATGTGCACCTTAACAATCAATTAATAATGTCTATGCAAGATAGAACTAGTAAGCCTTGTTCTAAATGTTTAATCTGAAATCCTGAAGTAAACATATTGCTATTGTTGAAAAAAACATTGATATTGTTGAAAAAAACATTACCCTTACAAATTAACTAAGGTAACAACAATGGTTGTTGCAACATTGTTGTACCCTATACTGATACAATAAAATGCAATACTATGTAATACTATGCAATTCAATACAATGTGCATGTAAAACCGTTGCTTGGTTAAAAGCCATCCAATTAAATTACAAAGCAAATTTTTTAATTTTAATTATTTTAATTGTTGTTTGGTTGTAAAATGTGCAAGACTGTAAAATATATAGTTGGGTTCCACACTACATTATCATTGAAATAAAACTAGTGATTGTTGGCATATAAAGTATTGTATTATATTACAGTTATACATCTTTGAATAAAAAAGTCAAACAAAGCAAAACAAAATAAATATACATTAAAAAAATAGATAACAGAAAGACAATGACTCACAATATTTTGACAAATTCAAATCTCTTTGTTGTTATTGTGCATGTCATCACAGCACACTAAAGTGGTGTGCACCATAATCGTTAGCGCCATGGACTTAGAAGTGCAGTTCATCTCTCACTATTTACAGTAATTACTGTAGCGTAGCCAGTAAAAAGACTGTGGGTGTGCCTCTGAAAAACGTGGTGTGCCACATCGAACTAGCCTCGCGAGACAATCCTGATCTCGCGAGCTTCAGTTAAATTTTGCTGTGAGAATTAGTCTGGAAAGCCTCGGAATCATTTTGAATGTGTCCGAGTAGCAACTGAAATTTCCAATCAGTGTTGTGTTTATAGCTATATGGGTGTGGTTCAAGTGTGCCAACCATGGTGCCGACAGCGAAAATGACCAGATGTTTCATATAATCAACTGAAGTATTGTTTTGAAAGTACAGCCATTCACAAACAGTTTCAATGTAATTCCTCTGGCATGTCAGGTTAACATCGAACACCACCATTCCATTCTTTGTTATTTTAACTGTCAACGTGGAATCATTATTTACTTATCAACTAAATAAAAAATAGGCATAGTCACATCAGCATGACTTTTAAATTGGTTATGGATTTTGTTTGATGAAAATAAAAGATAACTGGGCAAGAATGTACACAGTACGCATAGGCCTACCGCAAATGACACCTGAAACAGGTCAGTCTATCTGCAAGTTGACAACTTCAAATGGCAAAATGGCACACCTTATTAATTCAACTCAAATATCTGTATGTTTCCTTTAAAACGCCAGCTAGCATTGTTGCTCTGTTGCTGGAATTTGTCTTATATTGACTGTTAAACAGGAAACAACCATGAAACAGCTTATAACAAGCAATGCGATCAAAATTCTATGTAAATGGGTTATTTTTCATTCAGCTGCTGAAGGTGTTGCATGCTCAAAAGTGATTGTCCTATATAAACATTTTATGGTTATATTCACGCATTTTAAACTGATCAAAATGAATGGATGAATTATCATCTAGGACACAGAGCAGAAATAATACATAAACTACACCACTGACATAAAGGTAGGATTTGGCATATATTTGCACGTTTTGAGTGTTTCAGCCAGATAAAAGCAGCTTTAGATGCACGTTATTGACAGTCTACCTACCTGCAAATTGACATCTTCAAATGGCAAAACGGCGCAGTTTATTAATTCGACTCGTCTCTATAGGTTAACTATAGGTAAACTAGTGTCGCATTATCAGCTGAAGGTGTTGCATTGACAGGTGTCGTGACTCGTGCACAAAAGTAATTGTCCATTAGTAAAGTAAACACCGCATGAAAAAGTGCATTTTATGGTTATACTCACATTTTAAACTGGTAAAAATGAATGGATCAATTATAATCTAGGACACATCAGAAATAATACATAAACTACCTACCACTGTCATAGGTAGGATTGGGCCTATATTTGCACGTTTTGAGTGTTTCATCTAGATAAAAGCAGCTGTAGATGCGGACGGCAATCACTTTTTATCGGAAAACCACTTTTGGGCACAAGACCGGCTACTACTACTCCCGTGTGGATGCTCGCAGCGGCAGTCAACGAAGTTGCGCTTAAGCTACACTTTTTAACTGTGGATGGAATCAAATGTCTTTTGATTAAAGACATTTAGAATGAACAATTTGGCTATTATAATGAGTAATTAAACCATAATGGCCTACGTTTCATATAAAACCTTTTAGCGAGGCTATAACAAACTGTTTCTGCATTTTATTTCTGGGTGTGCCAGCTGCCTTTTTATGTGGCACAGGCACACCCTGGCACACCGGTGGCTATGCTATAGAATTACACACTTAAAACCTATATTTTGCTATTATCATTTATGGAGTATTCTTTAGAGAGGCCATTAGATTTGTTTTGAGTACATTTTGATCAGAAATAAAGTTGTGGGTAGATAAGACAATTAACAGGGGAGATATAAATATTCTCATTCAACCACAGAACGTTGTTGAATTAAATAAAACAGAAAAAGCAGGGAAAACAGTAAGGTATTGAAGGACAGATGAATGTAGCAGTGGTAAAATGAAATGACTAATCCTATTAAGGAGCAGAAGGCAAGCTTAAGGCCACAGTGTAATCACCAAGGCAACAGAGATGACCCTAGCACCAAGAGACAGGAACAGGAACCTCAGGGTGCTATGGGAAATAGTAGAAGAAGACTGGACAAAACCTAGGTAATGTTCTCCTCACATTTTCAGCTTTCCAACCATATAGAAATGCTAACAGCCTTTACACATGCTCCATAATATAGACAGACCAGACCAACCTCTGTAGACCTCATGGTGTGTGGGTGTGTGTGTGTGCGCTTGTGCATGTGTGCTTGTGAGTCAAAGGATAGGAGGGTCACAGAGGCCTTGGAAGTACAAAAGGTTGGCCTTAGGCCTACTGCCCTTTGGGTAATGTGAGGATGCACACACACACACACCATCAGTCTCTCTTTGGCAAAGCTCTACAAATGTACACACGCACGCATGCAAACACACACCCACCAGCTGCTGTTTGCGTAGGCCCCTGTGTAGTGGAGATGGATGAGTGGAGACAGAGAAAGACAACTATATGGATGTATAGCAGCCAACAGGTACATTCTGTCATGTTATTAATAATAATAATAAGTTTTATTTCTAGAAGCCTTTCATGATGCTCAAGGACATCTTACATTGAATATAGGCAAATATAAAGACATTAAAACATATGATTAAGATACTGTATAAATACAGTATACTGTATATGTACACATACATACATACAGTGGCAAGATGTATGTGAACCCCTTGGAATTACATGGAGTTTTGCATGAATTGGTCATAAAATGTGCTCTGAACTTCATCTAAGTCAGAACAATAGTCTGCTGAAAATAATACTACACAAACATTAGATGTTGCCATGGTTTAATTGAACATAACATGTAAACAT
>JAODOY010003468.1:0-11510 GCA_025399855.1 Forbesichthys papilliferus
TTGTGATCTACTATTATTATATTAAAGCTGATTTTGATAAACTTGGACACAGTGTCTCCTCCTACTTCAACTCCATACACGAACACGCTGGAACTGGGTGAGAAGACACCACCCCAAATTCCAACAATGTACAGAGACATCCTTGATTACACATCATCTACCAGGATGATGAAGATTAAGGTGAGGGTGGACATTTCAGCATGACAACGATCCCAAACACACAAAGGAAACTCTCAATTGGCTTCAGAAAAAGAAAAAGCTGCTAAAATGGCCAAGCCAATCACCTGACTTAACTCCAATTGAAAATCTATGGAAACATCTAAAGATCAGAGTTCATAGAACAGAACCTTCCATGGTTTGAAGGCTGTTGGAAGAATGGGCCAAAATCACACCTGAGAAATGCATACGTCTAGTTTATCCATACAGGAGGTGTCTTGAAGCTGTCATTACCAACAAAGGCTTTTGTACAAAGTATTAAATACATGTCAGTGTGTTCAATACTTGATCCCTGTGTCATTTCACATTATTACACATAACTTGCATTGCATGCATCAAGAGTTTGAAACCAAAACAACACATTTCGAGAGCAATAAACCTTTCGCCAGAGTTTGATTGACCGGCAATCTGACTAATCAGAAGGCCGAGATGTTGCTATGCACAGTAGTGTGTCGGATAAACAACAATCACTAACTGGAATCACTGTCTGTCCATCAAACATGTTTACTTAAACCGTACATTCGTTGTGAAAATGTCAAATGGATGTTGCTATGGGACATGTAGACAGCAGATATCCTACCCAGACAGACCTTTCAATTTCATTGTTGGCCGTTTCTCATCAAATTACAGATTATGCATGCGATTGCTGAAATAAACAGAATTTATTCTTGTGTATCCATATAGAGATATACATCACTTTCTCTAAATGGTCAGCATTAAGATTCAAGGACAGCACTGAGTTTGTGCTCCAAGCCTACACGTGTGATTGGATTACGGACTCACCATCGAGTCTCTGTGGCAGTGGGCGATCTGTGCCTGTAGGGGGCAGCACTCTGCTATGGGAGTGGCTCAGGCTTGGGGGAGTCATGCTGTACGAAGTATACTGCAGTAGAGCATCCAGCATCCAGAAGCAGTCTGGAATAAAGACGAGTGTAACACGAAATGTATTTTTTCCCATGCATGTAACTTTTTTCACTTTGTTATTATGTGGTATTGTGCGTAGAATTCTGGGGAAAGAAAAATATTGTAATCCATTTTGGAAACAGTGTGTGGAAAATGTGGACAAAGTGAAGTGCTGTGAGTACTTTCCACACTGTATGTATGTATGTATGCATACATTTGTCCCCATACATATGTTGTTTTAAGACTACAACAGGAATTATTAAATGCCAGTGGTACAATATAGACATGTATAAGTAATACACATGATTTGTCAGGAACTACACAATACAAAGACTTGTGTAATCACCTTTCTGTCTATGACTGTCATCAATACAGTTGGAGTCGCCGTAGAGAACGATACGGCCACCCCCATCCGAGGGCGTTTGGTACAGTCCAAGTATAGGAACCCCTTCTACCACTGCAGTTTCCTGCTTCAACACCTCCAAACCTGCACAAACACACACAGTAAATAAAGGCGTCTAATCCATTCAAACATATCTAGGAGTTGCCCAGATGAAATCTGGAATGGTGTGCATGCCGTTCAAGAGTACAGTACCTTGGTCTTTGAGGTTCTTGGCAATCACAATCCCATCCTCTGGGAAACGAGCAATACTGCATCCTGAGGCATAGTACACTGGGACACACACACACACACACACACACACAGAGAGACCGAGTGCATTAGTTCTCAAACTTTATTATAACCCTTGGTAGTGTGAGATAGCAATAATTCAGCTTAATGAATGTATTTAATTAAAGCATGGCCATGGAGGAGACACATACAGCGTGCTGTGTAAGATGCGTCTGCCTAAGAGGAGGCAGCTACAGATACTTATACTGTCTTTAGAGCAACAAGGAGTTTACAATGACAACAAAGACTCTGTTTACAGTGGTACTCAATTAAGATACAGGGGGATATGAGTAATAGACACATGCCAGAGGAGGTCACAAGTTAAGACCAATAGGGAACGATCAAAGGGAAAGACAGATGGTCATTCGTGGAAGTTCTCACATGAGGAGGTCATAGGTCATTCAGGTCACATACATATCTAATATGTAGTAAGTTGCCATTAGGCTATATAAGATGTACTGGTAAAAGACTGGAAATCAATAAATTCTCCAACAGGTAGAGTAACCAAACATGATCAAATACACGGAATAAAGACATCATTTACGGCTGTATAAAAATTGTAGGCTTTATTAGATAATCAAAACATTTCAATTGAATTTCCCAAGTCCCCTAGAGTTGTAGGTGGGTGGGTGTGTGTCTTACTGTCGTGATCAGCCATTGTGAAGTCTCCTTCGTACAGGCCATCACTGAAAGCCATCCCCCACACAGAGATCAGCTCGTTCAGGGCTGGTATGTTAGCGCCCCCTGTGTCCGGCATCCACCACTGCCTAAACATCACAATCTGGTGAGCATGTTACTGGTTCAAAATACAGATGGCAAGTGGTATGTTTGTGGAGGTATTAAATAGCCTATATTTAGCAAGAAAAAGAAAGTTGTATGCTTTTTTTAATTTTTTTTATAACATGCATTGTACTTCGTTCTATTAAATATATCCCAAGCCGTAATCATCAAGATTCTAAAACAAATACAGTCTTAAATTATTTCACTGTGTGTAAATAATCCATGATACACAGTATTGCATGAGTTTCACTTTGTGAATCGAATTACATAAATTACTTGACTTTTCCGCAATATTCGAATTCACTGAGATGCACCTGTAGTGCACATTTATTTAAGCGTCTGTAGGCAACACAGTCTGGGATGAATTGGGTTGACTAATTAAAGAGTCATTCATTCAACAGTACTTAATCGCTGTAAAGTGTGTGCAGAAATGACACCTGGGGATTTAGTATGAAGTGGTCGGCAGGTGAGGAGGCAGGTAATTAATGTGCTTTGCCACCATGGGGAGCTCAGCTCATTAACATCACACACCAAGACGCATTAAAGATATAGTCAGCTATTGTAAGCTAATTGTAAGCTAATACACTTTCAGTCAAATTCAGTAAATATCTCCTTGCGTTTCGCTAGCTAACGATATTCTGTGCATTCTGAAAAAAAGATTATGGTACTTCTACACAGCCCTGGATCCGTAAATGGGAACATAAACAAAGTGGCACCACTCATAACAGCAATGTCGCTTGGCTTTGCAATGCATTTCAATGTTTGTGTGTGTGTGTGTGTGGGAAAAGGGGGACTTCTGAGGGAGTTGGTTTTGATTTGAGCTCGAAGTTTGAAGGCATTCTCGAGTAAACCCTGCCTTTAAAGCCACAATAAGAGATGTTGGCGTACGTGCAACACTGCCGAGAGCACAGCAGGGACACGCATCCTCTCCAACAAACCCGCACGCACGACGGCTGACGGGAACACCGGGGCAATTCATCCGCCTGTGACAAGGTACCTTGTGTTCTCGTCGTAGAACTTGACCTTCCTCATCACGGACGTGTTGTACCAGTCGCTGAAGATGATGAGGGACAGCCCATTGTCGATGTCCCGTCTTAGTTTGGTGACTTCCTCCGGAAAGTATTCCTCTTCGCTGTCTACCATTAGCAGTGTGCCTGCAGGTGATTGTGTGTGTGTGAGACAGACAGACAAACAGACAGACAGAAGGAACAATTGATGCGGTAGACCAATATTCACACACTGTACTTGGTGTACTCGTCTGGCTCATTCAAGGGTTTTAAGTAAGATGTCAAAAGCAAAGTAAAAAGCACTCTATTAATTAATTAATATTAATTAATTAATTAATTAGTGGTTAAAAATACAAACTTACTTTTAGCTCTCCAAAACACACATTTGCAAATACCTATTTTTTTTAACGACCACATTTAATAGCCTATGTCTTGCCATTGAAAGTAAACTTGGTCTTATAAAATATTTTAAATTACCACATTTGCAAATGTGATTTTTGGAGAGCTAAGTGATGTACTTTTACAACCACAGGATTTAGGGTTAAGGACTTACTATCAGAAGAGGGTCACAAACAAGTCAGTAGAACAGTAGTACTAGCACTAGATAAATCTAACGTAGTTGATTTAGAAACAATCAACTACGTTAGAAACTCCCTCTGCCCATGCAGTGCTCTATCAGTCCAGGATGTTATAAAATATGCAGATGTGATTAAACACGTCTGTGTTACCTTTAAGAAGCACACAGGGATTTGCTTCCTAGCATACAAACATTAATTTAGTGCAGTGATTAATAACATGCAATACCATGTTACCATTTAGCAGTAGTAGTTTTGTCTTTACGAGATAACTGTCTTACCATACTGGCTGGCATCAAAACAAGTGATGGGAGCTCCTAGCACCTCAACAAAATATCCCATGCTTCTCAGGTGCTGGTACATGTCCCTGAAGTTAGTGTGAATGTGGTCACCATTCCTAAAAACACATAACAGACATAAAATGTAATCAAAATTTTAAAAAAAAAGGTGCTATGAGAAGATATTCCATGGAAATTGTTTCTTAAAAGTGTATATTGCCCCCTAGTGGCATTGATGTAGCAGTGCCAATCATAACTAGGGTGAGGGAGAAAACATTGCGTAAGTCTGCGTCTACTTTGATCTTCATGTAGCAAAAAAAAAAAATAGATCCCTCTGTACAGAACTGCTTTGAATCCCCATCTCACATGAGTTTACAAGGTTTTCAATAATAAATAGCACTCTTTTTGCAAACATTTCTTCTGGCACTGCTAATCGATACATTTGAGTTAAACTGAAGTTCCATTCGTTCAACAACCAAGTTTTAACAATGGCAGACAAGACATGCAGGTGGAGGCAGGGACATAACGCCATAATTACAAATGAACTGGCCTGATCTAGTCAGTTCATAAATGCCATTTTATTATAATCACTATCTAACGAAAAAAAACAAAAAAGGGGAATTCCTCATTCTTATCCCCCTGGGACAACTGAGCCTAGCCAGTCCTGCACCTATGAAGACTTTGGTATTAGGTTGCAGGCATTATTTGGCAAAACCATCCCTGTAACACAATGCCCAAGACTAGCTGTAAATCAATAAAATTAACAAAGTGAAACTCCTGGTTGTCACACCTTTGTTTCAATCCCAGTTTTGTTGCAGTTGAGTGATTGGAGTAATAACAGTACAGCCTTCCCACCTCTACTTAAAGTTGCTAAGATGTTACAGTTGCCATGAGAGCTACCTAAACAAAGAATAAAGAAATAAACAACCCAAAAAGCCCACCCGCTTCTCTGCTCCCGCTCTCTGGAGCCCCTTTATCTGCTATTTACAAAACGTCAATAACACTGCATTCATGTGATTGAGAGGCAAGGTAGCTTCACACAGACACGCATGTACGCACACACACACACACACACACACCTTCTGTAGGCAAGGGCTATGAACCAGAACAGACATTCTCACAGCATTTCACTCACTGATGGCAGACGGTGTTTTCTGACATATACAACAGATTACTACACTAAATGCATAGTTCTATTATCATACCTACAGCTTCTTCAGCTTCCCATAGGCATCATTGAGAAAATAAAATGGACAGTTCAGGATTAAAATGTTCAAAACATGAACAATAGAGGAAATGAACAGTGGAAGATGAAGGTATGAACCAGCAGCGGCACCCACCAGTCAAGGGGGTCGTTCTTCATGCGGAGGTTATCTCGGGGAAAGTAACCGGGCGGGTAGCGCAAATTGTGGTACTGGTCCCACAGCACCCTCTTGCTGCGTGGAGGAGTCGGAACAATCTTCACCTTGATGGGCAGCTTGACCGTGGAGGTCATCTCTCCATCCACCTCTGACTGCACACATGGGGCGAGGTCAAAGGTCAGAAGGCGCTATAAGCTATCATATAGCACTATAAACTAGCATTACTATAAACTAGCATTACTATACCTTAGCGTTACTATAAACTAGCTTATAGCGTTACTATAAACTAGCTTATAGCGTTACTATAAGATAGCTTATAGCGTTACTATAAGATAGCTTATAGCGTTACTATTAGATAGCATTAATATAAGCTAGTTTATAGCATTACTATAAGCTAGTCTATCACGCTATAAGCTAGCTTTACTATAAAATATTTTATAGCGCTATAAGCAAACGGACGGTAGTCACGGCGACTCACGTCGTTCTCCGCAGGCGAGGCAACGGTGAGCATCACGTGACCCTGGGCCACGCCCTCCCACGACGATGCCTTCTTTGCAACGGAGATGGAGACGGCCAGGTAGCCCGCCCAGGGCCACAGCACAGGGGAGAAGGACAGAGCCACGTCGATGTGGTCCCCGTTCTGGGGCAGGTAAGGCTGCCACACAGGCTGCACGGGAGGAGGGAAGGGACGGTCAAAGCACAGTCTCATGGCCGCCACGCATGGATGGTGTTAATACCGCTAACAAAACCATGCTAACATGCAAACCAAACTACTGGGAAGGTGCACCTGTTCCTACTTAGGTTGGATGTATATTCAATTTTGGCTCCTAACAATTATAAAAACAATATAAATCGAGAAAACAAATTTTTTTGCAAGTAAACTCTTATTTAGTCTTTTGTCTGTTCTGAATGACAGGCGTATGCAGAACTATTAACCTAAATTATATTGTGTTTATTGAAAATGTGAATATAGCATTTTTTCAGTCAGTGATGTCAATGATGGTTAAATAACAAAACCCCCCTTCAATGCCATAGGGTGCTCCCTCATAAGCACCGCCCCCACACACATTTCCACGGCTGGGATAGTGTGTGGTGCAGTCTGCATGTAGAGAGCCAGGGCTTTGTAGAAACACCAGATGTCTTTTCGGCACGCGCACAAAAACAGCTATGGAACTGAGGAGATATTTGCTGAATTTGTACTCAAAAAGTGTACTGGCCTTCAATCGCATATTTCACCTTTAATATTGTGAATTATTAAAACACAATTCTAAACTCATAGTATGTCTGTTTATTGTGCACAGCTGCATACAACATTTGTTTTTTTGGCATCCATTCAGAGCGCGCGCGGCGCGTGCTAACATTTATGCTAGCGCGTGGCGCGTACCTTATCCACAATCCTGCCGGTGACGCCCATGCCGTTCAGAATGGTGACGTTGACGATGGTGGGCATGCCGCCATAGTAGATGGGCTGGGAGCAGTAAGGCCACATGTAGGGACACTCTGTCAGGTCGATGTAGCTGGGAGAGAGGCTGCAGCAGAACACACAAAAACTATGGTTTACAACCGCCGGGCACCGCTCTGCAGCCTTTACTATCAAAAGGGCCAAAAAATGAATGAAAAAAAAATCATTTTTTAAAAATATAATTAATTAATTTTTGGCCAAGTGCGGTGCCTGCCCATGCAGAGCAAGGCAACCTTACCTGGCCTGGGGTTTGTAGCTGTTGAGGACCTGGTAGGCTCGGATCAGGTCCAGCTTCCCATGGCCCTGCTCGAACATGTTGACCCCGGGCAGCCGGCGTGCTGAGGCGATCAGGGCCTGCTTCATGGAGGCCGGGTTCACCAGCTCCCTGTTCTGCACCGTGCTGCAGGAGGAGAGCAGGCGGCTTTCACACTTAGGCCAAATGTTACCTTTCCTGACCCCTGACAGCCTCCGCTGAGATACAAGCAACGTCGGAGAAAAGCAGCACTTCAGTGTAGGCCATCTCAAGCTTGAGACGACAATGTGTAACTAATTAAGCTATTGTGAAAAAGGTGACGTGCTGGGATATTTGCATCATATTTGCATCACAAAACATTGTGATGCCTGTTAGCGATGGACGATGGCATCGTATATCGGCCCAACCCTACTACTTACTACTATATGTATTAGCAGTGTGTGTTGGCTTTATGAGCCTTCAAAGCAGAGGTGAGTGCAGAGGGCATGGCGTGCATGTGTTTGGTGTGCGTCCGCAGGGAAAAAGGAGTGGTCGCTGTGCTGTCAAGCCAACAGCTCAGCGTGTTCTCCTGAGACTTGCTTTCATGCAGAAAGAAAGAGGATCCCGGATTGAAAAGAACTGTTTGGGCGGGCACATTGCTTCGCCCCAATGGCTTTTAAGACATGAAAATCTGGCCCATTTCACTGGTGAGCACACTTTCTAAAAAGGACAGGGCAGCCATACCCGTTTGGCCTGTTTAGATGTACATAATAACACCAGGTTAGTTGGAGGCAGAGCTTACTTGGTGAACATTATGCAGTATACAGCAAGTAGCATACTGTAAACAACCTTACTGCCACAGTAGTATGCTGTAAACAACCTTAGTGCCGATGAAAGCAGTAAGTCTAATCAACACTTCTACAGATCTACAGGGGAGATTACTGAAGCCGACTAATAATTTGCTCGATTTGTATCTCTTAAATAATGGACATTGAGCCTGTAGCAAAATATTTATCACACACACCCCACATGTTCAACAATTACCCAATATTTGGTCAATATTACAATAGAGCTGACCTCAAATAGCCTGGTGTAGCAAGACCTAAAATTCACTTAGTGAGTAAGGTTGTTGCCTCCTATTGGGCATAGATTTATTTTGAAATTATTGGACAACCTTTAATCAATCAGCATTTCTACTAGGGGTGCACCGACTGCATTTTTCCTGGCCGATTCCAATTACTGGTTTTTGGTCAAGCCTGACCTGCCAGTTCCATTTTATTGCCGATCCCGATTTTCATGTTTAAAAATGTTATTTTTACAGCTGTCATTTAGATGCAGATATATTTAGTTTAAAATTTCTCACGTTTTATGGTCCCTTAAGACACCAGCGCACGCCGTTCATCATAGTAATTTGTTGACGGCCCCTTAACCGTCAACGCTCAAATGCATCATCTTTTTTACACGTTTACAAAGCAGTGTCCGTTTAACAGGAACGTGACAACTGTCACGGTAGGGTAAAGACAGGCTGTGGAGTATCATAAGTGAGATGTCTACAACAGATTGATAAAAATAAGGCGTGTCATTTACTCTTTTCAGTTAGATGAACAATAGGCCCTAAAATAGATGTCTGTTTTTTTTAAGAGAAATTGACAGTCAAAGTGTGAATGTCTGTGTTATATAAACACATATTTACAAATGATCTTATCTACATCTTGACACCTTCCTTGGACACTACTTTTATTTTCCACACCACGCACAAGTGTATGTAGGCTACCATGACAACTAACTACAGTTTCTAGCTTAAAAGATGGGCAAGTGAACGTGGACATCGTTGCAGTGCATGTAAACACAGGCCTACGCGATCGTTAACGTAACCGGCTTTATTTACATAAACCGATCGTCAGCCGATCAATCGGTGCATCTCTAATTGCTACACCTGTTTTGATCGCCTCATCTAGCTCTACCACCATTTCGAAACACGCTTGACTTCAAATTCATCTAAATATAACCCTGATTGGACCACCAGCAGGGTGGCTGTGAAACCACTAATGCAAACAGGGGTTCCAGACTAGAATCTCAGCAAAAAGAATATCTGGCCGACCCAGGCTAAAGTTTTTAGCCTAGTACCAAAACATGTATTTTTAAATATTTTCGCCTGTCCTCCAATACCAGTTGAACATGTTCTGAATCTGACAGAAACTCCTTTAACTGTCTGTTTTCCTGTTATAGCCTACTATGCTGTTTTGTCCAACCTGCTGTAGTTACAATAAAGAGGTTGGACAGGAGAACGGGGCGGGGATTGGTCTGCCCCGCCTAGAGTCAACGCCATGACAGGAGAACAATAACATCTCTAGTGCTGCTGGAGGCACAGACCTGGCCAGTAATGTGACGGCTCCAGCCACCACTGGTGAGGCAACGCTGGTACCAGATAGGGAGCGGCAGCCCTCCTTCATCCCAGAACCTCTTACCCCCGAACCGTAGGTCACTATGTCGGGCTTCACCCTGCCGTAGCCCCCTGGTAACTCCTACAGAGATTGGGTTAAACATAGTGGAGAGAAACATTAATTTAATGCACTTACAAACTGAATCATAGCAAGTACAAGAGATTAAATAGGCAGTGTTTCCCACACAATCCCAAGTTGGCCCGCCAGCTACATTTCTTCTGCCAGTTTCAAAATAAACTGAACCTTCTAAAATAACTACGCTAAAGTCGGTTGAACACTAATGCACAGCGGATCAATTTGGCAGCTTTTTCTCCACTTAAGAGTTGCACACACAGTTGTCCCCTGCACTCGATGCAAGTTGCTCAAGTAGTTTGCACCAATACTGATCCTGCATGCAGTCTCTCTCACACACACGCCTTGTTCCAAAGAGCTTGAATTGACACACTGTTTATCGCTACCATAATTTCTCTAACCACACACAAAGACAGACTGTATCCTTGTTGAGTTGTCGTGTTCGAGCCGCTTCGAAAACACTTTTCCTTTTAGCTTAGCTACATCATTGTTACTGCTAGCTAAGGCTAACAAGCTAAGTTGTACCTGTTCATATATAGTTTAACGCTTTTGGTTTGTTTGGCAAGACACTAGCCAAATGGCTACATAAAAACCTGCGACGACAGCTCCAATGGATCTGACTGCGATCGTTTATAATAGAGCCTACTTATAGAGCATTTGTGTTCAGGCAGTGCATTTACGGTATAAACTTGTTAATAAAGAACCACAGTGAAACTATTGTAGGCCTACACGGTCAGATAATGATTTTCTTAGGCTCAGATCTTTTCATATGGTTATTGATACAAATAGGAATAGGTTTCTGTATATTTCTTCTAAATACATACATTTTAAGAGCTTGCTCAAAATTGCTATAGGCTATCTAGTTGTTGTCAGTTAATATTTTAACTTTGGCGCACACGTGGAAAATGTTAGCAGAGGTCCCCTGCTTTGCCACAGTTCTTCATAGATCTAGCCTCTCAAAGTGCACTAAATTGATACATTTATCTTTCAAATCTTCCAGATTTTCTTCCGTGGAAGCATGCAGGTCCAGCCCCATAGTTTCTCATAAATCTGTGGGAAACACCGATAGGAATTTACTGCAAATTGTGAGTTGTTCTCTGTACTTTTACTTATAAATAAACTGGAGAGACGTGTGGATCAGCAAGTGGATCTCTCATCATAACCAGGAAATGCAGCATTAACATTACAGGTGGTTGTGTGTGTATGTGGTTGAGGTTCAGCCTACCCAAGTTGTCATGCCTCTGGATGAGAACCTGGCGATGTTGTCCTCAAAGTCGATCCCCCCCACCCCAATCACATCCATCTGGTCTGCTGGGTTATTCAGAGTGCTGAGAGTGACAGTTACGTTAGTAACATCAGAAGATAAATACACCATACATACAGTATCTCACAAAAGTTAGTACACCACTCACATATTTGCAAATATGTGAGCCTATCTTTTCATGTGACAACAATGAAGAAATTACACTTTTCTGCAATGTAAAGTAGTGATTGTACAGCTTGTAGAACA
>JAODOY010003469.1:0-11509 GCA_025399855.1 Forbesichthys papilliferus
TATATATAAATAAATAAATAAATAAATAAATAAATAAAAATTTTTTTTTAAAAATGAAGCCAAAGACACTATATATATATATATCGTGTCTTTGGCTTCATGAACCAGAAGTAACTAAATAGTTAGAGTAAAAAGCATTATCTTAGTAAGTAGGATTGCATTATATTGGCCATTCTGCATTGTGACAATTATTGCATCAACACTTGGTATTCTCAAATAAAGTTTTTCATTTGTGAAGTGTCTGGTTTTTTTTCTTTACTCTTAAAAGGTGTGTGTGTAACAAATGTATCAGCAAATGCATGTGTATCTATATATTGCATACATTGTTTTTCAATGCATTTAATATATAGTATAAACAAAATGCCCAGATAATTAGAGTAACATTGATGAACATAAACACCCCATCTCTAGAATGGCCTGTTCTTGTTTTGTTCTCATATAAATGGATGGAAGTATTAAAACCCCTCTCATGCCAATACTCTAGGTATATTACTCAGCTCTTACAAGTCCTTACCTGATGAAGCTGGTATGGGCCTTCTATCATAGCTCACCATAGGCTATGTGTGTTTCTCACTCAACGTATGGTTACTGCCCGCTAATTTAAACGATATTTAATGTGGTAAGATTAACAGGCCACATCAAATTAGCTACACCATATTTGAAGGCTCTAATCTGGTTCTTGCGAGTTGATTTACATAATTTCAAATCCCTGCTATGCCAAAGACTGCATACATGTTTGTTTTCTCCATTAAAATGACACACAAGCGGTTTGTAACATGTTTTAGGACCCCAGTCCTGTAATTCTGAGACTCACAATATACTGTATGTGTGTGTTCAAATGAGCATAACATGTCTGCATTCACACATACGCTATGATACACACGCAAGTAAGCAAAACTTGCAAAGTCATTGTTTTGCTTTTAGAACTGTGATGTGCACAAGAGCAGTGGATAGGCTGATGTGTGTGTGCGCATGCATGCAGGATGGCAGTGGGGTCCTCCAGCGCAGTGGCTCCTTGGGGAAACTGCGAGACGTGTTGCGGCGGAGCAGTGAAATGCTGGTCAAGAAACTACAAGGCAACGGACCTCCTGAACCACGAAGCACTAGGTAAGACCCTAAGTGTCAAAATGGACACATCCTCTATTCTAGATGGGAGACAAGTCATACCACTTACTGCAGATGATAAATAACAAAAGCCCTAGTTTTTATGCTAAGGATTAGCTATCTGACTATATAGTATATGTTTCTATATAGAACTACTTACTATAAGGTTGTGAATAATGCTTACATAACAAGTTGTAACTAGTAACTTCTAACAAATTAAATGTTTAGGGTGCTTCAGCCCATCTCTGTGTGACTAACTTGATCACAAACTATGATTTCATTATGATTCAACAGCATGAAGAGAGCTTCATCACTAAATTACTTGAACAAGACCAATGAAGAACCTTTCCAGGTGAGCCATACTACATGCAGGGTTCCCACTTAAGTCACACGTTGTCAAATTCCCTGACGAGACCTACTGAACAGAATAACAAGCCACCAGAACGATGTTTGTGTAAAAGGGACAGACACCATGGCAACGGGTATGGGTGCCATCTAGTCAATTTTAAAGCACCAAATTGTGCCTTTTTTTTTGTTGTTTTCTCCATCAATTTACGGTGCAAGTATTAAGTAAAACACAATCCACACACCAGGTGACAATTTATAATGCAATTTTCCATAACTCAACCAAAAAAAATAAAGATGCAATTCCCTGGCTTTCCATGTCTGGAATGGACTATCTAGACATTATTATTCCAATAATAAGCACAGGACAGTTCTACTTTGGCCCAATATCAGTGTTGGAATTCATAGATGATAACATTGTTCCGTTTTCCTTTACATCCAGTGCATATCCAGTTAAATTAGTCTACTGACTGTCACCTCAAATGAAATGTAATGGAATCAAAACTACGGAATACACCCTCAAGCAGGAACTAATAGCTATATGTCATGTGATGCTAGCCTGGCTGCAATAAAACAATGCTGATCTCTGACTTGCATCATGTTCCATTGACATGCTCAATATAATACTGCCCTCTAGTGAGCAAAGGGTGATTTTGCTGTTTTGTAGTTATTTAGATTTACTGAATTCAAGTTATTTTCTTATTTGTTTATCATTAGTTGCTGTAAAGTCAGATTTCCCCTCAGGGATCTTGAAGCATTGTGTTTCAATTCTTTGTTGTCTTTATCTTCTGTCTGTCAGACTCGTGGCAGCAGCCGGCTAAGAGAGAGTCGAGGCTTGAGTTCCAGCACAGTGGACCTGTATAGCACTAACTGAGTAATGGACAGCACACACATTCTCAATCAGCCTCCTCAACTGTAACAGCTGTGGCTGTTCTCTCCATGGCGATGCCAAAGTCTACCACTCCCCCCTGACCTTGGAAACCCGTCTCAGTCTTTGCTGCTTCAGTTTTATTTTATTGTTATTTTATTAATTTTATTAGATACTGTTTTCCCTCATTCTTCCCTATTCATTATCATTCTTCTTCTGATGCTGGAGAATGGACAGTTTTGCCAATAATTTGGCCAAATGCCAAATATGCTTCTTTTATGTTTGTGCTGTTTGACTGACAATTTGTTTGCCTTAAAATCCTTTTTGGGCTTTTGTCTTCCTGTGCCATTCATTGTTTTAGTTGTGCTGATTTGTAAATGTGACAAAAAAACAACAATCATTTAAAACTTTTGTTGGTTCTCCCAAAATATAGAAAAAAAACCTGAATTAATTTTTGTTGGGGCTTAATGTAAAAATTAAGTAAACACTTTTGTAAGATGGTTTTATATAGATTGAAATGATTCAGATTTTGCCTATTGATAGTGTATATATAAAACATTTAGTTTGTGTGTGGGGAAATATGGGTAATTGTTATCCTACTATTTTGGCTGGGATTTAAGAAGTCTGCTTTGCATACTTTGTTGGTACAATGTTGGTAAAACCTTTCCGATAATATTTTCTTCTCGACCTCCAAGACACAACTGCATGGACTAGCTATGTATTATTGTTGTCTAATCTGTTGTTAAGTGCATTATATTTGTCTGTGCAGCTAATGATATAAGAGTTAAAAAAGTGACAGAATATCCTGCATTTAAGAAACAATGTAAAATTGTGTAGCTCAACTTGGTAATGTTATTTTGGTCTGTTTTTCCTCTATAAATAAGGGTGTTAAAGCTTTCAGCTGCCATTTGTTACTCGCAGCTAGCTGTGTGAAAGTAATTGTCCATAGAGTTACTTTTCTACCCACTGATCACTCCAGTTAAAACATGGATGGGTGCACCTAGTTGACTGCTGACAGTGAAATTTTTCAAAGTTATGTTTATAAATGTACACTGTAAAAGATCATTTTGCACAACTCACAAATATGGGTATCAATCTGTCTTTTATTAGGGTTTTTTTCTTTTGAAAAAATTACTCAACTGGAATGTTGTAATTATAGTTGATCTGTGTTATGTTGTTTTTGTGTCTGACCTCAATCTTAAGGATTTGATCATCAGTGAACAACACAGTTTCAACTGCTAATCAGGGATTCTGGGATTTATTTCAGATTGTGTTGTTGGTAATAAGTATCTGAGTTTGTTTTTAGTAATCCTACTTTTAGTAAATATTACATATAATATTCATCCTTAATTGTTCAAAATAAACATTTTCCTATTCCTTGATGGTGTTTCACGGTAATGTAATTTGTATATTATACCTATAATTATGCTGACTTCATCAATTATGTTGAATGTTTCAGTTCTTTTTGCAGTAGATTTAAAATTGAAGTACAGACTACATGGTGAACAATACAAGGATCCACATAATGACATACTGTTACATATTGTGAAGTTCAGATTTCTAGCCACAGTTGGAGTCTCTCTGAGTGGCATACCTACTTGTAGCAACCCTAAGAACCTTAGAGCTTTGATTTGTCTACTGACAATTTCATTCACTTGAAACTGTCAGACTGCCATATACTTCAAAGAAAAAATTAAGCATTATTTTATATCATGCATAAGGCTGAAGTAGCTGTAATATTTATTAATTAATGTATCGTAAACAAATAAGATCAAACAGATGAAACCATCTTTTATATTTATGCTCTCTGAAAGTAATATATTTTTATAACAATTTTCATTATGTTTATAGTCATTTTAAGCATTCAAAATATTTTCTCTGATTCCCAAGAAAGTTCCCATTGTATGGCTTTGACTTGCTGGAGTAGATAATTAACTCAAGAGTGAGTATTGAGACAATCTCCTGCATTTAAAGAAATCAATACACTTTTATAAAATGGCTGAGCTCAAACAGTAATTAGTAAGGAAGGGGGCGTATTCCTGTGTTTATCAGCATTGGTAATATAGTAGCCTATAATAGTAAAGTAATTCTCAAATGCACTTGTATAGGTTTACTGGCTGACCAGCCCCCCACCACCACCACCCTTTCACAACTCACACACACATGCACGCGCAAACACTAAATATGGCATAATCCTAATCAAAATTAGACCATACCATTTTTATAATTTGTATCCAATGCTTTGTGGCCCTGTTAACAACATTGCTTAAAAGGCTACTGATTTTTACATGTGGCATACCTACCGTTATTTATTTTACCTATATCAGATGATTTTTCAAGAGACCTGGCCAAAAGCATAGTAGTTTTATGACTCATGAGGTAGGCTAATAACAGAAAGAATAAGAACAGCAATAATAATAACACACCAAAACACATATTATTAATCAGGATTATGCAATATACAATATATAATATAACACACAATATACACAACAATATTTGCCAAACAATGCACCTTGGTTGTAGGTCGCTTAAGTAGGCTATACATAGTAGCCTATCGCTAATTAAATAGGCTATATATATTAACAATTGGTTATATTTCAGTCATATTTTAAATAGCATAAATGCATATATAAATTTGTTTGCCACGGCTCTAAAAAAGAAAAAACAGTGGAATTCTTAAAAATCCAATCTTCACGCTCTGCCAGAGGGTGGCACGGTTGCATTCCTTATCCCGATTCCACCGCGGGTACCGGAAGAAGCAATGTGGGGAATGAAAGAACGGCCGAGGGTAGGTAGGCTAATGTGAGTGGAAAGCAAAGTTGGCAACACCTCCGCCAGCGAACGAAACTCCAGTGTGTGCAAGACCGAACTGGTCTGGTGGTCTGTAGCCAGTGAATACGAGGCACTGAATTATCTGCGACAAGTAAGGAGACGGCAGATATAGCCTACACACGATTGATGTAATGTAAATGGTATCGACCGATTATACTACAGAGCTGTTGGCTACTTGCTTTGAAAGCGGCACACTTTGTTGGCCTCAGTCAGGCAAGTAAAGTGAGAGAGTCGATCGTGTGATTTCACAAGTTAGCATTTGTTATTAGCTCCTCATGTTTTTCCTTTATTTGGAGAGAACAGTGAACAGAGAGTCTTAACTCCTGTGAGACCTGCACATGTTGTATTAGGTTAGACTGTTCTACCTTTAACGTAGGCACTGACTTGCGGATCCCGTTTCGCTCCTTCTCACCACGGTTTTCTGTAGCTGCAGGAGCAGGACCGGGAAGGCTCTGCGCGTTACAACCATGGAACTATCGACTAAGAGGCAAAAACAGGGACAAGAAAGCAGGACAAACTCAACAGGGATACTCGGCAGAATGCCAAATGTTCCTGCGGTCTACGCATTCGGCGTTGTTTTCCTCCAAGGTTAGTAAACGAGCAGACGTCTTTCAGCGACTGCAGATTAATTTATCTGTCTCTTCATTGCAAATTCATTAAGATACACTAGTAGAAGGCAAATCCATTAAATTACGTTTTCTTTTAGTAACCAGTTGCCTATTATGTTTTGAAGGTTTAATATTAATTCAACAAAACAACTAACATGTAACTTAATTGCTGTTAATTTGTGTCATGTCCATTAGTAAGTAGCCTTATGTGTAATTAGTCTATATCTCAGTCGTAAGCATATCCCGTAAATCCTTCATACCCGCCATAATAACACATAGCCTACAGACGCCATACCTGATTATCATATTCATTCTAGACCTACATTGTTTGGATTTATGAACCCCCATCTGACCCAAATCCTTAGTGAGGCATACACAGGCTATATGCCATGTTATGGGTTGGTGTGGTTCAGAAAGCAATCGGCCCTAAATAGGAACTGAGGCACTATAGAGGATATACCCTCCTCTTAAATTCATAACCTCAGCAGTCTAAGAAAGCAAATCCAGACCGATCCTTCCTAGTTTGCTCAAAGAATGTTTTTATCCTGCCAAGGATCGGGCTCAGGAACTCATAACTCGTCTTGTCAAAGCGAGGTGAATTTTATTTGAGCGCTTGGCTCGTAAATGAGCAGTACATGTATTTTGCTCCACTTTCCGTGGAGCCATGATACCCACCATGCTTAGAAACAATAATCCCCCAAATTGAAGTGTGCAGAGCTGTGCCCTCCCCCAATCCTTCTCATGGTGCCCACTTAGGGATGAATGTGTCCTCTGTGTAAAGGCAGTGCTCAGACCTCTGTTTATGAGAGCAATGAACAGAGCCAAGCCAGGTACTGTCACAACTGTTGTAGACATTCTGCTATTTTTAAGCTGCTCTCTCACTAACGCACTAAAGCTAAAGCAACTTCTGGCTACAACTGCCTTCAGATGGTTTGGACAATGATTGTATAGTAGTCTATTTCCACCCACCCCAGCGCATTAACGGCCATACCAAACACTCAATGTTACAGAACCTGGCCTGCAGGATTAGATGTACTTTTTTCTTTCCAAAGAATAACTGTTTTCTCTCTGTGTGGCTAAATAGCCATTAGATTTTTGAGTGTTTCTACTTCCAGAGTGTAGTAGAGGAACAGTGAAGTGTTGACACTCTCCTCAGGGAAGATGAAAGCCCTTTACATCCATAATGCAAACGCAGTGTCTGCCCCCCATAGAGTCTCCTCTCCTACCTTTTTGTTATACTGTGATTTTCTTCCCCAGTTGCTCCTCTGTTTCACAAGAACATGTCAAACCTGAGGTATTCATGTATTTAATTAGTGGTCCAAAATGTTTGATTGGCATTCTCTCTGGTGCTCTTCTCCTGGCAGACCCTTTTCTTTATCTCTAGCTGGAGAAAGTTTTTCTCTGTTTGCCTGGGCTCATTAATAATAAATGTGTTGATGTGTAATACAAATCGAATAAGAGTCTACAAAATGTACAAAGTTGTGTGTGTGTGTGTCTATAACAGTGACAGTAGTGTGCAATGTGTCTAGCTATTCAAGAGCCTAATGGCTAGCGGGCAAAAGCAGTCCCTGAACTTGGTTACGGTGCTGTTTTTTTATTCTTTACCATTTGTCTGCTGTAGCAGAGCAAATGGTTAGTGAGTGCTTGAGAATCTTATGGGTCTTCTTCCTACATCTCTGGGTGTAGAGGTCATTCATGGCTGGCAGCTCAGTCCTGGTGAGGCAAACCATCGAGGGTGGTGGTGTTTCCAGCCAGGATACTGCATACTGCTAGTCTGTAGATGTTAGTGAGTGTCCTGGGGGGAAGGGCCCATGCCAGACCTCCTCTGTGGAGAGAGAAGAGCTTCATGCTACTGTTACATATTAGGTTTAATCATAGGAATGTTTTTATTTTTTCCTTTTTTATATTATCTCAACAAATGGCTTGTATTTTTGTCTAAAATGTGTGTAGAGGAAGCAGGTATTTCCTAAATGTTCTATGTAAAATAGAACGTTGAAAAAGCCATAATTGTTACATATGAGACCACTCAATGATGAGTTATTGTTTGGCAGGGGGTGTAGCAACTCGGAATGATTTCTCTTGAAAAAATCTGCCACAATATCCGGGCCTATTCACTTCTGGGGGAAACCGTTAGAGTAAGGTAGGACACAATATTACTACACATCATTGGACTGGATGGGAATGTCATGTTACCAGTGGCTGTATGGGGATTCTTCCATACACAGTTGCGGCGAAACTTCTGCATTTAATTAACCCAACAGGAGGTTTAATGGAACCCAACAGGAGGCTAACAGTACATCTGATGTGGATAGAATTGGCTGCTAGATTCTTGATCTCCTGTTTCAGTTGGAGTGAAAGGTACTGTCTAAAGGGTGGGGTAAAGTACAACCGCTTCAATACGGTATTTAGGCTACTAAGCATGTTTGCCGGGTAAATAGACAGAACAATCTGTGAGACTAACACGAGTCAGCAAACTACGATAACGTATGCTTCTGGCATTCCATTTGCATTAAAGTTATACTGTAATGGGCATCAAACCAAAACTTCAGATGTTCATACAAGGGGAAAGTTGAGGACAGACATACTTAAACATTATCTCTAGCTTTCTATAATGTTTGTGTTCATAGAAATAGGCATGTATGCGATTTATTTCACCATATAATTAAGTGGTACGTATACAGTACCTAAGGACAGACAGGAATGTCAATTGAGACTGGCTGGGCTCTACAGAGGCTAGCCAAAGGTAGCTGTTCTCTAAACGGCATGTGTGAGAGCCCAACAAAGGCATTCACACACAGCAGAGAAAGCCCTGGTGATAGACTGGTAGTATAAATAGGTCTGCCTCTCCGCGAGGTAAGACACAGGCCACTGCATTTGTGAAAGTGCAAATGAAAGAGTCACCCTGGTCTTCTGCTGGTCATTCATCAGAATTGATTCAGTCAGATATGTTTTATTTAATGCATGCCTTTATGGACTTGAATGAACCACCACATATGGTCTGTGTTCTTGCAAGGAGAACACAGACTCCTCAAGCAGTGTATTACACAGGGGCGACTAACCTCTGTTTCCCCAAGGGGGACGTTTTCCTCATACACTACACAGTGGGAATGGCCCCGTACCACAGACTTCCTCCACACCCCTTTAGTTTTCTCAGAAACAGATTATGCTGCAAGAAAAAGTCATCCAGTTCCTACCCTTGTGTTTGACAGTCGAATTGATTGGAGCTGTTTGAAGTCTGATCAAACGCTGGTCAGAAACAACAGCCTCATCCACCTCAAAGACATCAGTGAAAGAAAAACGGCTAGAGGCAGAAAGGTGTTTTTTTTTGTTTTTTTTTGCACGCAAAAAAGGGTGATCAAAGCACCGTTTCCAGTTTGTAGAAAAGATCACACTCCTCACACGCCTTGGACACCCAGTGCAAGAGAAAAGCAGCGTTTGGATCGCGTTAAGTGCAATGGATGTGCCACTCATGGCACAAGTGATGCAGGCAAGGAGTTGGAATCTCCTTGACATTCCTTTTGCTAGAACCAGGGGAACAACAGTGCTGCTCACGGTGTGATCAATAACGGCTGATCGGCAAGGGCCCATGTGCCCAATGCAGCTCAATAAGGGCTGGTTGCTGTATCTACTGGTGCGTGCGTGCTCACGCAATGCATGCAGCAGCGTTCCTGCTGGGCTCTGGATTCAACCCCTGTGGTTGCAATTCGACCAGCGCCTAGATATCTGTCTGAATGTCTGTCTGTAATCCCCCTCTCTCTGTGAACATGTGTCTGTCTTTCTGCCTGTCTGTCTGTCTGGCATTCCGGCCCTGATATCTTGGCTGTGGGACCCTGGCAGCGGTCTCCTACTGGTTGTCTCATGCTGGGCAGGGGCTGGTAATGCGTGACATGTCACTAGTGCGCATTTGTATGGTTCTTTATGGGTAGGCGTAGACTATACTGTAAGGAGGTACAGAGGAATTGGGCCACTGCATTGTGGTTTCGAGCGCAAGGTAAATTCCAGAAGATACAAATTGAGGAGTGTCCCTTTCTCAAATAAAGCTCCGATCCAAGAGAGGACCTCATTACAGTACATGCAGTAGCATGTATGTGTGGGCATGACTAAAGCCGGGCAGCAAATGGAGGGTTGTTGTTGTTGTGTGTGATTCCTGTCACTGGAAGACTGTAGGTGAAATCAAATCCCAGGCACAGGCCTTTTGTTCCTCTGTGTTGAATCCCAAGCACGTGTATTGTTTCCACTATATTCAAATGAATCCAATTAGAAGGTACAGGAATGCCTAATTTGGCCTTAGTCTATGGGAAGGGGGTGGAGATGAGATGGGAGTCTGGCATGCAATTGCATAATGCCGACAGCTATTAACTCTTTGTTTCCCGAAGCTGAATGACCCACAGGCAGACCTGAAGCAACCCCCCTCCATCCACTAGTGCTTTGAAGAGGGACAATCTGCCCCCAATCCCTGAAAGTATTGCAGCCCATGCATAGACCCATACAGTGCCTTACTATGTACCCCCCACTTCCCTGTCTACTAAAGCCTGTGTGTGGGGACCATAGCACTGTATGGTTTGCAATGTACAGTTTGTTGTATGACTTGAGCTGGTGGCTTTATCAGCTCTTGGCACGCGCAGCATGTGAATGTTTTAGAGCTTCGCGGTCCTTTTGAATCCACGCTCATACATATTGTATGTGGACCCGCCGCCACACTACCTCCAGTGTTCTCCCAACCCGTAGCACAGTTGGAGCTTTCTGAACGTCCTCTTCCGTCAGTATTTCTGCTGACATGTTTTTCTTTGCATTCTTCGTAAAGGAACCGTGAAAGGAGCTAGGTGTTGGGAAGAAAACGCATTGGTAAAGTTATGAGAGACTGCTCAGGCCAATGATTCATATTTCAGGCGATGTTATTGGCAGTAAGATGTAATTTGCTAACGTTGACTAATAACACCAGTGACAAGCAGGAGTGTACCGTCTGATTGTAGATGATAGAATCCTTGCCAAATACGAAAGGCGTGGGCATCTCTTAGAACACATGGCAGCCATTTGTAGAGAAGTAATCGCGGTGTATTTTGTTACTGAAAACGAGTTCCACCGCTGACCGTTAATTTAGTGTTTTGCCTTTTTCCTGTGGGAGCTAGGTGCCAGGAACACGATGTAAGCGTGGACGTGGAAGCACAAGGCTGAAGTTCAGAGCCTCTAGCGATTACTAGTTCCTGTAACCTCCATTACGTTCTGTCAGCTGTTTGGCTTCAAAGACGCTGCTGCTTAGGTTTGACTGATTGTCCCCCTTGGCACAACCCTCGCTCCCTCAACACTTTGCTGTACGGTCAAGCCAGGTTTCCAGCATTTTCTAATCATATGAATTAATTTACTTGTAACGTGCGTTTCTTTCATTCAATGCTACACACAACACAAGTAGCAATTAGCAGATAAAAGCATAAACGCAATTCAAGATATTAATACATCATCAGAAACGTTACCAGACAGAACAATAATTGAATGAAATGGTAGTAAAATGAGTGGGTTAGGAAATGTATGCACTTTATATGCCTTTTTCCAAAGGTGTGAAATATGGCACCTACTGTGCAAATGTTTATTATTATCGATATGGTCACATCTAAGTTTCATGATTTAGGAAGCACATAATTCTACACGCTGTTTTGGTTTCTAGCTCTCACTATATGCTCAGAGAGAGAGAGAGAGAGAGAGAGAGAGAGAGAGAGAGAGAGAGAGAGAGAGAGAGAGAGAGAGAGAGAGA
>JAODOY010003470.1:0-11509 GCA_025399855.1 Forbesichthys papilliferus
GTCACATGAAAAGATATGCTCACATATTTGCAAATATGTGAGGGGTGTACTCACTTTTGTGAGATACTGTATGTATGCCTATCTACCTATTATAGCCTACTTACTGTAGTCAGCCTCATACAATTCTTTCATCTCCAAACCTTCAGTGCTCATATTAATTTATTTTTGCAGTGCTTCGTCCTTGGGTTTTCATGTTTGAAAGGTTGGCTTAATCCTTTTGCCATATTGCCATTGCACTTATTTAGCCTGACTGTAGGGCTGACTGTATACTATATACATTTGAACTGGTACCCAATGCTGCTGTTATTCTACTTTACTCTGTGTAATAATAACACATATGATAGGTACTAACGTGTCTGTGGTCGTGTTGGCTTTTTCTCTATACGAGCCCATGTGCTGAATCTTTTTCATGCAAAAAAAAAAGTGTATAAATATTCTTTATTTTTATTTTTTATATGCCTTTAATATTAACTAACGCCACTTCAAACAGCTTCAAACTCATGATGTAGACAATGGATATTTTTGTTTCCCGGTTGTTGTTCGACATCGCATAAATACCGCCACCCTGCTCTCTCTGATTGGCTATTTCTGCTTTTTTGTTACTAAATGATCAGATGACTGGTTTAAAAGATCTCAGAAAGCCAATCCAAGAGAGTAGGGGTGGGTCTTCACGGATTGTGTGTATGTGTGGTTGTCAAACTCAACACAGGTCACAACGGTAGAGAAAAACTCGCACTCAAGATATACAGTGGCTTACAAAAGTATTCATATCCCTTGAAATGTTCCACATTTTGTCACATTACAACTGTAAATGTATTTTATTGGGATTTTATGTGATAAACCAGCACAAAGTTGCACATAATGGTGAAGTGGAAGGAAAATTAATTAATTGTTTTCCAAAAAGTTTTACAAAACTGAAAAGCGTGGTGCGCAAAAGTCAATACTTTGTAGAACCACCTTTCGCTGCAATTACAGCTGCAAGACTTTTGGGGTATGTCTCTACCAGCTTTGCACATCTAGAGACTGACATTTTTGCCCATTCTTCATTGCAAAATAGCTCAAGCTCAGTAAAATTAGATGAAGAGTGTCTTTGAACAGAAATGTTGAAGTCTTGCCAGAGATTCTCAATTGGATTTAGGTCTGGACTTTGACTGGGCCATTATAACACACTGGCACTGGCTGTACATTTAGGGCCGTTGTCCTGCTGGAAGGTGAACCTCTGTCCCAGTCTCAAGTCTTCTGCGGACTAACAGGTTTTCTTCTAGATTGCCCTGTAAAGTTTAAAGGGTGTGAATACTTTTGCAAGCCACTTTATATACCTATTTTAGTTCAAACTTTACCCGCCAGTGTAAAGTGTTAATTTTTAGAACCTGCAAACCATGTCGTTGCTGTTTTTTTCCACAGCATGGCCTCTCACCTTCAGCTGACCTTCACTGGCTTCTTCCATAAAGTTGGTAAGTGCTTCTGTTTTTGCTTCACTGACCTTGCATAGCGTGTGCTGAGGCTACATGACAGTCATATATCAATGTGTTCCAGTCAATGCAAAGTTCACAGACCTCAATACATCACAATCAAGGTTCTTGGAAAAACATGGTTACAGAACCAAATAGATCACACTGAATTCCTATCCCGTGTGTATTGCCTGTGACCGCCCATCTCAGGCAAGCCATCTCAAGACAGTGAGAACGAGCAGAACTCTGCCTCTCTAGAAGTGCTGCTAGTGAAAGTATGCCACAAGAAGAGGAAGGTGTGTATTGGCGTGCTCTCCTCTTACATTACCGTGCAGTGCTTGGCTTCATCCCGGGCATGTGGACAGTGACCGGACACGCTAACCAGTCACAGCCCTGTTCTTCCCTCCCTCCCTCCCTGGCCCAGGATGTGAGCTGTCCTGTGAAGCAGGTGCCCACAGGCAAGAAGCAGGTGCCTCTAAACCCGGACCCCGACGCGGGCGGCCAGGCCACCAAAGTGGCCGCTCTTCCATCCCTGCTGGTGCCCAGCAGCGAGTTTGAGCCCAGCAACTCTCACATGGTCAAGTCCTACTCGCTGCTGTTCAGGGTGTCCAGTCCCGGGACGCCCAGCCACGCGCGCGCCCAGCCCGGCGGCCTTCCCAACGGCGATGCCCATCGAGGTGAGAGCGCTCATGTTGGAGGACACGCCCTAGCAGCAGCTAACACCTTTACATTGAAGCCCCGCTAATGGTCTAGACCATTCTACATACTGTATATTATTATCAGCACTGTCCTTGTTATAATGTGCATGTTGATTTACAGTAGTTTCAGTTGTAATACCTGGTGTGCTGGGATGGTTGCATCATTTAAAAGTTCTAGAGTGTGGAGACAGCGTCACTTGTTGTTTGTCGCTGTTTTCAGACGCTCCAGAGGAAGTGTCAAACAGGAAAAGGCGGAGCTCCACACTCAGAGAGGAGGGAGAAACCACATATGTGGCTCAGATGACGGTTTTTGATAAAAACAGGTAGAAGACAACACAGATCCATATGGGCTTTTAGACTATCTTGGAGTTGTAACACTTTTGTATTCAAACTGTGTGTGACTGTGTGCGTGTGCACAGACATCTGCAGCTGTTGGACGGAGAGTATGAGGTCTCCATGCAGGAGTTAGAAGAGGGTCCCATCAACAAGAATAGAGCTACCTGGGAGACTATGCTGGATGGAAAGGTGTGTGTCTGTGTGGGCTAGATAGAGCCCACACAGCGGATTAGTTAGCTGGTCAGTTATACCTGGGTCAAAGGGGCCCTCTAACCTTTAAATCGTCTCTCGGAATAGTTTGTCAAAAATAAATATTTGTGAAATATATTATTTGTGAGTCACTTAAAAGCTTATATTTTTCTTTCTAGCTTCATTTTACTCAAACTATTTTCCTTTGCCTATACCTCCCTATAAGTAAAACATGGTTTGGTCTGTCAGGTGTCTTTTCATTGTAGAGATCCTGTGGGCAGAGCCGTTCTCCACTGTACAGTGGCCTACTTCTTGTGTTTGATTAATTAGACCGTTACAACCACAGGTCATAGCCACTGCCTGCTGCTGTTCACATTGAAGTAATGCGGAAGTGCAGCTACAATATGGTTTTTGTAACCTAGCAACAATAATCTCTTGAGAGAAGTGTTCTGAAAATGAGGTTGTGGGTGCTATTCTGCCACCGTCTCTTAAATAACAACACATAAATGTAAGCATGGATGAGAATCACAGAATCCTTCCCCTCCACTAGCATGCACCACCCCTATCCTCTCATCCTTTTGTGTAGCGATTGCCCCCATTTGAGAGCTTCTCCCAGGGGCCCACCCTCCAATTCACCCTGCGCTGGACGGCAGACAGCTCTGGCCTACAGACAGGGCCTGTAGCCAGACCTCTGGCCACCCGCAACTCTGCGTGCGCTGCCTCCACCCAGGAGACCAGAGCGTCCTCTGTTCGAGCCACACCCGCCCCAGGTCAGAACACAGCCTGGTTTCGTTTCTCCCCATGTGGAAATAACATCAGTAGGATGTCACGTCGCTCAGTGACACCTGGGGAATACATGACCATTCTGGCTGTGTTCCCTATCTCCCACAGCAGCTGTGAAAGAGTCCGTGCGCTCTCACGTGCAGACCAGAAGAGAGCACAGCGCCGTTACGCCTCGACAGAAGCTCCGCATTTTTTACCAGGTGCGGTGCTTGACCTTACGTTTGGTTGTGTCAGAAGTGTTGGCACCTACTGCAGATCCATGGTGGCCTGGCTTGTTTGTATCCTAGACCCTTGTTATTCCCCCCTCCCTAACAGTATCTGGCCCTTGCCTTCCAGTTCCAGTACAACAACAACAGCCGGCAGCAGACGGAGGCCAGAGATGACCTTCACTGTCCTTGGTGCACCCTGAACTGCAGGAAGCTCTACAGCCTCATTAAACACCTCAAGCTGTCCCACTCCCGCTTTCTCTTCAACTACATAGTGAGTCTCTATCACACACACGGTCACCTGCAACTACTAATGGTGTATTGATGACAAAGTTAATTGAACTGTGAGGTCCATTCACTAAAATGCTTTGCACACCCCTACTTTACTATGCAGGAGGTTGATTCTGTTTGCTTCAGCCCATCCGTGTGATCTCTCCTGCTCTTACTGATTTGGCTAAGAATGTGTGTGCATATGTTAATACAATTTAAAGTTTTGAAAGAGATCAACGGGCGTCACAGGAATGAGATGTTTTCAAAGTAAGAGCCATAGAGACAAATGGTCCCACATGCTCGTCACTGTTGGTTTGTGTTTAATCTCCACCCGGTCTCTTTCTGCACAGCCCCACCCTAAAGGAGCGAAGATAGAGGTGTCTCTGAACGAGTGTTACGACGGCTCCTACGTGGGCAACCCCCAAGACATCCACAGCCAGCCGGGCTTTGCCTTCAGCCGCAACGGGCCAGTCAAGAGGACGGCCGTCACACACATCCTGGTCTGCAGGTAGACGCCAAGCTGCCTCTGCTGTTCCTCTCAACGCTGTAATGACGACAATACACAGCCTTTTGTGCTGGTTCATCTTAACCCAGGGATCTCATGGTGATGGCAGGCTAGACTAGGCATGGTCTGGTCAAGTTGATTTCTCTAGCCTTTAATGGCGGTACCGTCTCAAAGGGCTGCACAGCCTATATTTCACATGGAAACAAACCACCCCGTTAACCTGCTCCTCCAACTTCCATTTAAAAAACCCCCCATGGGATAAAAGGGATGGGACCACAGAAGGAGGAACCCACCCCTCAAGGACTGTTAGGATGCAATAGGTATCGATAGCTCAACAAGAATGAGCAGTTATACATTGAATTAAATGTATTGCCTATAACAGTAAATAAAAACACATTGTAGAAATGTGGGACGCCTTTCTAAACACTCAAGGACATCTTACATTGCAAATGCATATATAACCGTTGTCTGAAATACACATACTGTAGTAATAAACACAATAAAGATGTGAGCATGTGTTGTACCAGTCACGAGCAGGTCCGCTCAACAACCCGTTATGTCTATAGGCCTACGTGGCAGCACTACCCCAGCACAGGAGACCTGGCCGCCATCCATAACATTGTCCGGGTATTCTCCTCTCCGCCCTGCAGGCCCCGGCGCACCAGGCCCTGCCTGTCAGAGTTCCTGGAGCCGGAGGAGGGGGACGAGGAGAGGCAGAGGACCTGCGTTAGCGGACACAACCGGCTGTACTTCCGCAGTGACAGCTGCGTGCCTCTGCGGCCCCAGGAGATGGAGGTGGACAGTGAGGACGAGAGGGACCCCGTGTGGCTCAGAGAGAAGACCGGCATGGTTGGCACGCACGCACACAAACGCACACGCACGCACGCACGCGGGACTGTGTTGACTGTGATGCTTTTGCTGCAGCAAATTGACGACTTCACCGACGTGAATGAGGGAGAGAAGGAGATGATGAAGCTTTGGAACCTGCACATGATGAAGCATGGGTAGGTATGACGGGCAGGCCAGCATACCCACACTGGTGACACAGGAGGAGCCAGCTCACACAGAGATACCTCGCACTGTTCAGAGCACCAGCTTATGTTCAGCAATGCGTCATGCTACCATTTGGTCACTAACACACAGCCTGTATTTTAAGAACAGCTACAACTCATGCCGAGGTCAGACTACACGACTTTCAAAGTCGTTAGGTCGACGTGCAGCACACACTGCACGATTGTCTCTCTTGTAATCGGGTGTCTTGACGTTGTTGTGATTCACACTACGTGACTGATCAGGGACAGGAGGTCACTACAAGTACACTACAAGATGTTTCACCCTACGAAGTCAAACTGGAGATAGATTGTCTCGCACCTATAGGCATATCTCACAAACAGGAAGTAATGTAGCCCATTTCTCCCGTAGTAGCGTTCGCACCTCGTTAACATGAAGGCGGAACATTACTCAACATATTCTTTTAATCACAACATTTCCCACCACTGATGTGGTGACCATTGTTTAGTCATTAAAGTGTGAAGCGTTATCGACAAGGGATAGCCTACTGTGTTTCAGAGAGACTGGAATTATTCCAGTATGTTTGCGTTTCCTCAAGCAGTACATTATTACAAAGCCTATTACTCCTTCCTACCTTATGTTGGGAATGAAAACCTTTTGTTTTCATTTCTCTCCGAGCTGGGGCTTTTGTCTGCTAGCTCAAAAAACTATTTTGCAGTGTGATCATATTCAGATGGTCTGTCGTTTCCAACGTCAGTTAATCGTTCCCTTCACACGATTCTAATAATGTTGGTGCACAATCCAGGTTGTTCTGGAATACACGGGCACGATTAAGAGCCAGACGTATCCGCACACAATGGAAGTCCAGGTTGTCATGGTGACTGTGGTCTTGTCAGGTTCATCGCGGACCATCAGATGAACCAGGCCTGCCTGTTGTTTGTGGAGCAGCGCGGCAAACACATCATCCAGCACAAACTCTGCCGCAACTTCCTGCTGCACCTCGTCAGCATGCACGACTTCAACCTGGTCGGCGCGGCAACCATCGAGCAGGCGATGGCGCGGCTGCAGGTGACACGGGCCCAGCTGGTGACGTCGGCGGGGTACGTGGAGGAGGAGGAGGAGGAGGAGGATTGGGAGACAGCCGTGGAGTCTCAGTCTGAGCACGAGGACCCCTCAGAGTTCACGGAGAGCCTCAGGGAAGTGGAGGCGGACAAACTCTGACTGCAGGCCTTGGTGTCTACACACTGGCCTGTGGGAATTTGTGGAGGGGGCAGAAAGTGCCCACGTCCGGTTAGACGGTGACACCATTGGGCTCTTTAGGTTTATTTTCCCGCAAGAACTTCTTCCCACTATGACTAATCAGATATAATATATAATGTGAACATCTATAAAATACATGCACCTTTTTAAGAATAATGCTATGGAAAAATATTAAGATGAGAATGTAATTACATTTGAACAAATTTTAGTACTAGTCTACTGAACACAGCTCCCCACCACTTCTGCATTCACCCCCCAGTCCCAACTGACATGAGGCCTTCTAAACCCAATCCCATCATTAGTGCCATGTGTTTGGATGTGTGAACTGTTGCTAATGGTGCTAGTCAATCCAAGAGAACGTCACTGACTTCAGATACCTGGTCAAGCTATTAAGTATGACAAACATGTTTGCTTACACTAGAAATGAGAGAGGAGATAATCTAAACTATATTGTGTGTGTGTATATATAAGATGATGTAAGATTGTTTTGGGAAGTTTTTAATGTGAAATAATTGGTTGTGGTTTAGCTGGGAATTCTGGTTGGAGATGCACTGTATGTGTGACATTTCTTTTTGTTTACAAACCAAAGGGAATACTTTTGCTGCAGATAATTTGATGTGTATTTTGTTAGTGAACATTTCAGGCTGGGACTTCCATTCATGCCTTCTTGCTTAAGATAAGACATCACACCATGAAGCACTTAGTATGGTATCTGGAGCATTGGAATACCTGGACTCCTCTATTGGTTGGAACCTTATTGAAGGCCACAGCCAAACTATGATTAATGTAGAGGAGAGATGAATGCCAGATTCTTGGGCACAGTTCCATGTTTTGGTAACATTCTTTATGGCCCATGGATAGAAGCAGGATTTTAGTTTCCACCTAAATTGATTGGAAAATATTTTCTCCAATTAAAATACATTAGTGAAGAATCTAATCCAAGAATGGTGCTGTAGAATCTGTTGATTTGTCTTTAATCTTGGACTAATTCCTTCTTGGTAAATAAGATTTTTTCCATGCAGGTTAGAACATTTTCTTCTTTCTGAGCTTTGTCCCAGAGCCCCAGGAGCATTTTGCACCAGATGGGATGAGCCATGTCTAAATAGAACTCCACCATGACAATGCAAATCCAGCTGGATGTTATGACATGAAATAAGAGTAATTGAAAATGGTTTATTTTTCAAAAATAAAGCCTTTTGTACTATTGTCAACCAGGTTGTCTTGTAATTTTTCCCTCTGCTTTGTCTGTTTCCAGAACTAGGTGGTTTGCAGCACTTCAGTTCCATCTCAATTATATTTGCTGTGTTTCAGAACAAATGTATAGTATCTAGCTCTGTTTATGCAGATTCAGCGGTTCAAGCAGCTAGCATGGTGGGGATGGGATAGAGAGCAAAACACCTAGGAGTAGAGCAGTGCAAGAATGCGCTTTCATAGTGATAATGGTGCAATGCTGAGCTGTGACTGAGTCATAGCTATTATTAATCACTAATATTATCACTATGAAAGCTCATGGCTCTTCTCCAAAGGTGCTGCGTAGTGCGAGTGCCTGGTGATGGTGTCAGGACACCAGACACTCCCCATCTGTTGCTGGAGAATCACTAACTCCTTACTATGGCCATCATTTACCGGTGCCTTAACGATATACATAACTTTATTTGTATAGCACTTTTCTTCAAAGTTTACAACTGATTTTCAGTCAAGACAAGGGCCCCGGCACGTAGACAGGGTAGTTCCCATATGAATTACATATACTCATCTGATTAGGCATACAGGTTTGCGTTTCATGAAGTTGACACATTACGTAAAACTCGAGATTCACAAGTGAGTTGTAAATACTGTTAGGATTGTCATAGCGAAAATGTAAAAGATAAAAAGTAAACAAAATATTTAGGAGTTTGACCTGCTTCAGTTAAGACAGAAATAAAAGCGTACAGCCACCTAAACAAGCAGTGGCGTTCACAGTGTCATTTGATTAAAAATAAAACCAGCTTGCTTTGCAACTCGTTCCTTTGATGAGGTCACAATTGTATGTTTCTTTCTATACTGCCCTCTCACTGTGCCTGTGTGTTCATCTCATTACAGAGGACTGGTTACAGAAATGGAACTCAATACACAGATAGATGGATGTCCTTCCCTGGATGGGAGATGATCTGTTTAAATAAGCAGTCATACTGATTTAAGCAACACTCACATTTTCCTGGTGTACACTGTGCTGCTTAGAACCATTATGTTGATTCAGGGCTAATGTTGCTCAATAAATCAGCATGTCATATTTCTGAGGGCGGGACACACAAGGCAGAGTGAAGGGTTTTAAACTATGACCTGCTTAATTCTTATGACGTCAGTGACAGCGAATGTAGCCACTGAAAAAGTGCTTAGAAGACGAGCACCTTCCAGCCGGGCTGTGCAAAGGAACAGCCAAAGTAGAGGCAGTCTACTGCCTGTTCCAGCATCCAATCAAACACCACCTCCCGGTTCCCTGAGCCGATGGTCACCCTCAGCTTGAAGTTTCCCCCTTCACACAGGTTGTTGTTGCTGGAAGGAAATATGCTGACAGCTTCCATGTCAAAGGTCACGGCAGAGCCCACTGTGATGGCTGGAAGCTGATTGGTCATCTCTTTACCGTTGACGAAGACCGCACCTGGAAGAAGAAAGAAAGCAGGAGAAAGAAGAAGAAAAGGGAGTATTATAATCTCCATCCTAATGACATTAATATGGTTGCACTAAGTTACAATATTAAATTAACAGGGAACACAACAAGCTAGGTTATATTAGCATTAGTATATTAACAGGGAACACAACAAGCTAGGTTATATTAGCATTAGTATATTAACAGGGAACACAACATGCTAGGTTATGTTAGCATTAGTATATTAACAGGGGACACAACATGCTATGTTATATTAGCATTAGTATATTAACAGGGAACATCACATGCTAGGTTATATTAGCATTAGTATATTAACAGGGAACACAACATGCTAGGTTATATTAGCATTAGTATATTAACAGGGAACACAACATGCTATGTTATATTAGCATTAGTATATTAACAGGGAACACCACATGCTAGGTTATATTAGCATTAGTATATTAACAGGGAACACAACAAGCTAGGTTATATTAGCATTAGTATATTAACAGGGAACACAACAAGCTATCTTATATTAGCATTATTATATTAACAGGGAACACAACAAGCTAGGTTATATTAGCATTACTATATTTACAGGGAACACAACAAGCTTGGTTATATTAGCATTAGTATATTAACAAGGAACAAGGTACTCCTCATTACCACTGGTGGAGATGCAGACAGCCTGGTCTCTCTGAAGCGACTCGCAGCCATTTGTGTTGTCAACACACACACCTAGGCTGTCCTGTTTGTCCACATGTCCTGCTGCAGAGATCCTACATACACACACACACACACGCACACATACACACACAGTAAAATGGTGAATTAAATGCTAATCCTTCTCTAAGACATAAACACAGGATGCATATCTATGCATATGTCTATGTACAGTATGTAGTGTATGTAGTAGCATGCACTACTGTATATATATTTGTGCTTTATGTGTGATGTCTATATTGTACTGTATGCATTGTGTGTGTGTGTGTGTACTGACTTGAAGGTCAGAGTCTGGCCACAGCAGTAGGTGGTTGTGTTTGAGTAAAGTACAGAGCAGCGCGAAGGGGAGGAGTCACTCCGCATTGCGATGTTCTTCCTACTGCTCAGGATGTACCCCTCAGTACCAAGACACCATTCTGTGGTGAGGCACATGCACGCACACACACACACTATTACTGTCTGTCAGTCTAACCGTGCAGCCTGCTAATTGACATGGTCACACACAAGTCTTTATCCGTAACTCCGGGGCGACACTGCTAGTGCAGTGCTTTAATTACTAATTTAATTTAGTTATGTAGTTGGTCTTTGTGCATGTCAATCAAAGTACCTCTCCTGTCAAGTAGGTTATTCTTGTCACAAGTAGCTAGCGCTGTGTCCCAGACTTTACGCATGGCTGGCTCTGCCAGACTACACTTAAAGCAATATTTACATTGTCGCCTCGAACCACCTTGGAATCTCTATAACATGCCGCTCCGTCAACAAGAGATCACATTTGGCCCCATGTGGGACGACATTTCTGGATTGTGACCAATCCTCTCTGACATATCCTGCCCACCCATATACCCAATCAAGTTAGGGCATGTTAAAAAGCAAAAACACTAACATGCTGGGAAATTGAATGCCATGGTACATTTAAAGCTGCCCAACCATACTTGACTTGCTACTAAACAACACTGCCACTTGCATTGTACATGTATTAAGCTATGAAGGTATTACTGGTGTTCCAGGTGACCCAGTGACCCTGCACCCACCGTGTGGTGCTAGCGTTGTGTAGCCAGTCTGCGGCACGCTCCAAGGGCTCCAGTCCGACCGGCCCTCCCCGCGTGCACACACCTGGAACTGGTGCTCAACGTGGGGGTCCAGGTGGAGGACCAGGAACTCACAGTCCCGGCCCACGTAAGCATCCTGGTACTGGCTCCCCTTACTGTCAGCACGCCGGTACTGCAGACGATAATCTACCGCTGCAAAATCTTCATCTACCTAGCCCCAGCAATCACACACACACACACACACACACACACACACACACACACACAGTGTCAGGCAATATTCAGTCAGTTATTAAATTAGGAACAACACCAATGAGCCACCTCTCCTGGAACCATCACCTTATCGTGGTGGAGAGGTTTGGGTGCCCCTATGAACCTGAGGGCTGTGTTGTCTGG
>JAODOY010003471.1:0-11509 GCA_025399855.1 Forbesichthys papilliferus
TGTCTCCTCTATATAATGTCTCTGATACTTCTCCCATAGAGTTCTATTGAGGACTCTCTAAGTGGTCTGTCTCCTCTTTATAATGTCTCTGGTAAAGGGTATGCACACTTGCGTGTGTGTGTTTGTGTGTTATTGAGTGCTGGAACTCAGCTGCTGCGCCTCTCCTTCAGGGCGACCTCCCACACGGCGGTGGACTGGGGCAAGATGGCCGAGCAGTGGCTCCAGGAGAAGGAGGCTGAGCGGAAGAAGCAGAGGCCCAGCAGGATGACGCCCCGGCCCTCGCCCAGCCCTATGATGGAAAGCACACCCATGTCCATCACGGGGGACGCCACCCCCCTGCTGGACGAGACGGACCGCTAGGGGTTTGTGATAGTGTGTGATCCATAAGCCACATACCCATTTGTTTACCAATGCAGAAATCAGACTATTCTTTCTATATTAAGTACACCAGTCCCAAATTTATGAGAAAAACGCAACTAAATGTAGTTACGAAGTGATTTTAAATGTGTTTTTTAGGATAGCCGATGAAAGCGTGAAGTGTGCTCTGGTTATCGCCAGTCGCTGATCTGGCCCTGTTTAGAATAAATGTTCATGGGAAAAGGAGTCATTGTTCACCAGTGTTAGGGGTAACGCATTACTAAGTAACGCGTTAGAGTACTCTGTTTAGTTTTTTGATGTAACAATTAAAGTAAAGCGCTAGTTTCGCAATTCAAGTAATCCGTTATTAGTTAGATTTATTTTATAGATAGAGAGATAGATAGATAGAGCTAGATATAGATTTATAGATTAGTATGCTACTACATGTTACCCCCTGTTCACTTTGTTGCCAAACTTGCCACACACAGAGAAGATAATCTCCCATGCATTCAGTTTCTTTCCTGCTCCTTGGCGGTCACAGTCGGTCATAGGCAGTATCTGTATCCAATCCTACAGATGTCAGTGGGCTACACACATAGTAAACCGGGTCGTGATCAGAAACATTTGAGGGGATTAACCTGAACCTTCATATCGTACCACCGTGAACATTTAAGATTAAATAGGCATGGAAGCGTTATTTTGAATGTGTGAAAGGAAGGCTGTCATTTTGTTAGCAACCAAAAGTCTGCACAGGTTCCACCTGTCAGATAAGATACCCTCAGTTTCTATTTTGCATATTTTTAACTAAAATAATGGCTTTTTTCATTTAAAAACCAAGTACATATATTCTGTGTTAGGATGTGCTTTGATCCAACGATTCGATCAAACAATCGTTCATTAATAAAGCGCTGTAAACGTGATATGGAATTGTCATCAGATCAGACCCGTAGAGTATGCAATGACTCGTAGACTATGCAATGATGGCAGATCAGATTGATACATTTGAATGTAGGCTACAGTAAGATTGCTAGACATATGCCATCCTTTCGACAGTACTGGTATACTGTATGTAACCAACATGTTATCGTCAAGGAATCGCAAAGGTTTTAATTTCAATATATAACGCAAAAGTACTCTAACGAGTTACTTTCTTGACCAGGCAACACTGTAACGTAATAAGTTACTTATTAATGTCAGTAATCCTGTAATGTAACAAGTTACTTTTAAAAGGAATGTTCCCCAACACTGTTGTTCACCACATACCACACTGTAGACCAGATCATCAACTCATAACAAGCATTTAAAGGTGGAGTCAGCGATTGTAAGATATGCTCGTGTGACGGAGATCGACTGTCTCCCTCGGGGAATCGAACCCCGATCTCCCACGCAGAGAGCGGCCGCTCTACAAGGCAGGCAAAAACCCATGGACCCCAATCTGAGTTGCCAGAGGGTCCTATGAGTTGTCGGAGAGTGAGTATTAACTCCACTGCACAGCTACCTGCTGGCCACCATTACACTCATACTTGTACACTTTTGTCAAATTCAGCGAATATCTCCTCCAAATTGGCGAGCTTCTGAGATATGGCATTGAAGGGAGATGATTTTGTTTTGATCTAGTTCAAATATCAACAATCTTTCTGCAGCATTGCTGACTCCACATTTTAATGTCTGTAGAAGCTGTGATTACATTTGCATTTCAAAAGTCCTTTCCACAAGTTAATAACAACTTACCTTCTTTCCACATTGCAGTATTTCTAGAAAAAATTGAAATGTATCATTCTGCATGTTGTTAATGAATATTGTCCAATCAGGCTTTTGGACTGACTTTTTGTGTAACCAAGAATAACACGTGTATATATATTTTCACATTTAATGGAGTCATTGGCACATACAGTAGTATCTTCATTTCGAAACTTTTTGCCACTTTTTAAAATGACTGTCTTTGTGAAAAAGTCATCTTCATCAATCAGTAAAACAAATCATAAAATAAGCAGAACAATTCCATTCATTTTCATGAAAAAAATGTGTGTGAAAACACTACAATGTAAAAAATAAACTAAACTATATGTTAATGAGAACTACACAGCATCTCTCACACATTTTTTATATCTTCAAACTTGTTCCTCTTGCATTAGGGAAATGCATGGAATGATCACATTGATGAATTAATGGTAAGAGGTTATATATATATAAATATATATACGAGGTTATAATACATTTTATTTGGGAAGCCTTTCTAAACAGGACATCTTACATTGCAAATACATAGAAGTAAAACCGGTTGCTTACATACTATAGTAATAAACATTTTATCTGAGAAATATATACAAAATAAACTAGGTGAAAGTTGAACAAAGGGTCAAACGTCATAGGCAACCTTGAAAGAGTTGGGTTTAGTGTGATATAGTGTGTACATGTGTATCATAGTTTCCAAATGAGAATGTTGTAGTGTTTCCATATTCTCATTCAGCATCATTCAATTCTTCAGCTTTGCAAAATAACCACAGCATTAGTCTTTTGTTCCTTTGCTTTAATGTACAAATGTTGCATGCTTAAAATCATGTGAATGTGTGCCATTATGATTGTGTGTGTACTGTATGTATGTATGTATTTTTGTGTTTTTGGGGTGTATATGGTCATGGGAATGAAAAGCATTTGGGTAAAACCTTTCCATACAAAGCGCTCATACATACTGTAGCCTTTTTCCTTACAAATGCTTGAATGTGATGACCTGTCATATCTATATGCATTTGGTTTAAATCACTAAAATGTGAGATTGTGCAAAAGTGTATGCATCTTATTTGTCTAGTAATAAAGAACAACTTTTGTAATTAGCATTTTTGCTGTGTGATATATGAAACCAGTGTGCAATACATTATTACTGTAAAGCATTTATTCAAAGTATTTCAATGCTATAAGAATAATAATGTGAAAGATACTAGTTGTGTCATCAGGGTATGTTGTGCACATTAGAGAATGTACACATTTTATAGCTTTGGCATATTTAAGTGGTGTTGAGAAGTTGCTTTGCAGTAGGCCTACATCATAGTGCCTTTACAGCCTAACTCCTATTGAATAATACAGAATATCTGGGATTTCAAGTTTTTATTGTAAAATCATATCTGCTTCTGTGGCCTAATATTTCTTTACAATTAATGACAATAATGGTATTAGCTAATTCTCTCAAATTCATCCAGATAAATTATGCTAGTACGCATGTGAGTCTCAGATGATAAGGGATATCAGACTTCACTCTGGGTGTTAGAACACTCATTTATAAGGAGGCCAGTATATGTGCACAATAAGAACCTAATCCTTTGTTAGGAATGTGACCCCCTTCCACTCACACTGAGGGGCACAAGCGAGGCTAAGTTTCCCTGGCCACGATGAACAAAGGAGCACAATAAATATAGCCTTGGAATGTTAGCAAGATTTGTGGGCATGGATTCTGCATACAGTATGGAAATAATTGTTTGCCAAAAGTCGAGCTAAGCAGTGGATGTCGTGTATATAAAAGGTTTAATCCAGACATGAAGTATTTTATAATGAGGCGAACTATATTATATATTGTATATTGATAATATGGACTTTCTTTCAACATAAGCACATTTTATTCAAAAAAGTATAAATATAATTAGGAAAAACGTACCAATTTAATAAGCTTTTATCCCATAAATATATCCAAAACATTTAGTAAGGATGATCAAGATCAAATAATTTCATTTTATTATTAAAACACAATGGCAAACTACTTTGAAATACATTCACAACCACATACATTTTTGTTTAAATTTTTTTATTGTAGTGCAGCAGTGTTGAAAAAAAGTCTTGCTTGACAATCAAAATGCTATGGTTCTAGTAAAGAGTAACTCAAAAGTTGAACAATAAAAGATTGTTGAACAAAAGATGTAAGCATACAGAACAGAAAAATATACCATTCACTAATGGTTCAGATAGTCAAGAGCAATGCTGGCCAGCTCTAATGCGTTTTAACCCTATCATTCTATCTAGCATCAAATATTTTATGGTTGTACCAGAGTCCGGCTTTCCTCCTCTTTTTTCTATCATATTGATGATGTGCTCTCTGAATAGATAACTGGATTGGGCTAAGGGGGGCTACTCTTGTGGTGGTTATGTAGAGCACCTTAGTGGGCGCATATCTCTGTTCAGTCATCTCTCCACTATTTTCATATTCGGTCACCACTGTTATTCTGGGTGACTTCATTGGTTTGTGTCCAGGGTCCCTGCTATTGGAAAAAGTGACTCTTCCAGTGAGAATGCTAGGCATTGCTTTCCTTTGCTCTCTGCCTGCAGGCCTGTGTTGCTTTGTGTAGGCATAATACAGGGCAGGGACAGAAGTCAGAAGCCCCATTTCAGCATAATTATCTATTTGTTCAGTTGGCTCAGTGACTGCCGCGTTTCCTTCCAGAGGAAAATCAACGGGGACCATGTCTTCCGAGGACTTTGGGTAAGGCGGACTTGGGAGTGAAAGGGGCAGAATCAGTTTCTCTCTCCTTCTCTGGCCTTGTCCTTTTGACTTTTGGCTTTTGGCTTTATGAACGTTAGAGGTAGAGGCTTCAGCCATAGTTTGACCAGTTGTTACTGGGCCATAGATGTTAGCCACTGATGGTGATGAGGTGGTTGGTGCAACGCTGTTAGAGAACACGTTCAAACTGGCCGTGGGGAAATGGTGGTGGCCAGCCATCACAGACGGAGCAGCAGTTCTGAATCTCCTCCTTTTCCTTTTTTCTCTTTCAGCCCTGTCCTTTGACCTATGCCTTTTGGCTTGAAGGAGTACAATGGCATTAGGGATGTCAGGGCCCTTTTCAGTGTCTGACCAAAACCTTTGTAAGGCAAGCTGTGCTGTTGGTGTTATGGTAACGGGGGTCGGTGTAGATATGATAGTTATGCTGTCTGTTGTTTTCAATGGGACATTCACTGTCGGGGCAATGCTCAGTGCAATTTCTGCTGGGGAAAGTGTGGAAGATATTTTGATATTTTTTACCCTCCCCCCTCGTCTTCTTGAACGATGGCTTTTGGTCTTATCTGGACCAGATGTATGAACAAGTGCTATGTGTTTGTTTACTGCTGTGAATGTCTCAGTGGACTTGGTGACCTTCTTATTTAGGACAGGAATAGGTGCTGTGACAAAGACAATCTCCTTTTCTATTGCTGCATTGGAAGGCTCATCTTTCCCGCTCAAAACAAACTGACTGTTAATCAACCAGTTTGTATTTCTATCTGACGGGTCATTTCTGTCTGGCTCACGAATAAAGTTATTTTTCTCAAGGACATCTTCTGCCTTGTTACCAGAGAGAGGAGATTGGGATACCACATCCTCAACTTTATTGAACCCTCCTGTATTTATCGGCCTCCTCTTTTTCCCTTTTTCTTTCCCTTTGTTTTTGTTGCGGTTCTTCATCTTCTTCTCCTCAGAGTTCTTCTTCTTTTTCTTCTCAAAGGTCTGTGTGTCTTCTTTGGTGCTGTCGTTGGTGGAGCTTTGAGAAGTGGACACTGAGGCCAGCACCTTGATAAAGTCCTCGGCAGCAGTGACGATGTTCCCAAGGGAGTGCTCCTCTGGTCCGCTGCTCTGGGTGACTGACCTGGGTGGCAGCGTTGTACCCTCAGCTTGGTTGGACTCTTCGCTTTTCGTCAGAACTGTCTTTTTCGGAGGAGCCACCGTCAGCACATCGATGACCTCAATTCCGCCAAAGTCATACGGCACGGACTGTCTAGGCACAGCAACTGGGAGCTTCTCATAGCGTTTGCATCTACACGGTGGAGACATAGGGAGACTATTAGGGGTTGGCTCACAAAAGCCCACAGCTTGGTAAAATAACATTGCTGTAACATTACTGTAAAGAAGTTCATTAAACTCTGTTTTAGTGTGAACCACTTGAAGAGATAGTGCGTGTTTGATATAATCTCAATGTGCAAAGTCAAAATATCATTTTTGTGAAGGGTATATTGATATGTACATTTATGGATCACAATGATCATATCACCATCTTTTCAAATTAATATCTGGGGTGCAAAGTATGACAAAAGCAATGTGTTTGTGTGTGTGTGTGTGTGTGTGTGTGTGTGTTACATTGACCCACGCAATGACCTTGTGGCTATATTTACTTTAAGAAAAAGGTTAAATTCAATATCAGAGGTACTTACACACCATACCAATGACGCTCTATGCACTGTTCTTCATAGGCAAACTCAAAACAAGGCACCCCAATGACATTGAAGAAGGCCTGCCCGACCACCCTAGACGCTGTGTCATTGACCTTCCTCAGACACTCCTTCAACCTGCAGGAAAAGATTATAAATAAAAAATACCCTCTCTAATCTCATTTTAGGCACTACAGTCAGATAATCACTGGACGTGCCATCTGCTGTTCAGTGATTTTCAGAGTCTGTTATTCATTTGTGTGTCTATATTTTATGCATCAGTCAGATAACGCAAGTATCCCTGAGCAACTGTTACCAGAGCAGATATCATTATGTATTGCAGACCAATCAATCTCTTACAACAAAAAAAACATAATTATAATAAAATAAAATTAATAAAAAATATTAAAACTTAAAAGAATAATATATTAAATGAATTAAAAAACGTTTTCATATGTGAAGCTCCTGCTGATTTAAATAAAGTAAGATTTGTACCAGATTTCTGGTAAATAAATTAATCGTACAGTGTGAAAAATGGTAATTTACTCACGCAGTGTCACAGTCGCAATGACATATTGAATGCCATTTGAAGTTGGTGTAGCCATAGTTGGAGGAGAAGGCATGTATAACGTGAGGACAGTGGTCGTGCACACGGCAGCAGCTGTCAGTCTCCGCAAATTCACCTGCACATGGAAAATATTGATCGTTAGGGGCGCAGCGTAATCAATCCGGCGCACCTTATCAAATAAGCTCTGCTTCGGAAAAAAAATAGATATTTTGCATGCCATGCCTAATAATTGAAGTTATCAACGTACCTAAGTGGTCATAATGACCAGCCATGTTGCCGGCTCCACACCACAGGGTCCCGGGATAAGTGAAGCCTCTCTTGGATCTTTTCAAATTCTTGTCGTTTTCATTTCCCAGTCGCTCTCCATTTGAAACAGTGCGGGCTACGCTTGTGAACTCCTGGCAGATAACTTTTGCTTCCTCAAAGTTCGCCAGGCGCCCCTCTAACGCATGTTCGGTTTGCCGGTCTTTCATCCCCAGTCTGCACACGTCAACGAAAGACTTTACCTGGATCTTGTCCACGATCACAGAACATCCCACTACATCTCCGGCAGTGTTTAAAACAGAGCGCACCTCCTCAACTCCATCTGACATTTGGAAAAGATAGTTCTCTCCTAAAACTGACATTTTCCCGCACAGGGTGCTGTTGGGCATAAAAAACGTATCTTTGTTCTCCTTCTCTGCATCGTTGGTGTATTTAAGGAGTTCGGTCTTGACAACATTTCTGTCTAAATAAGACAGAAACACAAGAAACACAGACCACATAACGGAGAGCGGTACTTTCAGCACCACGCGGAATAGAGACAGCTCCTCTACCTAGTGCTCCAGAAACCACCCATGCACTTTTAAAGCAACGCTCAGGTGGTACGACTACAATACAACGAATGACAATGGTGGGTGGAGCTAGTAGGCCTACGCCACATTAACCTCTTCTGATATGCAGGCTGATTTGGTTATAGTTTAAGCCTGGATGCCGACAAAACCTCCACTTCAGAGGCTATTTTAGCCTAGATATTACCAATATTATCATAGTTGTAAACCAGATGGCGAAAGGGTTAAATCCTAAAAAACGGTCTGTTTTGCACTCTCGTCTGCACAGTAATGACCGCAAGTTACCTCCCTGCTCCTTCCCTTCACCAAGAAGTTGGGATTTACTTCGTGACACGCATGTAGGAGTTTCTTGCCTCGCTTCCCATGGTAACAAGGATGGGGTGATTCTACCAACCCAGGAGATTGGATACCTTTCAAATTCCTCAAAAGGGGCTGCACTGGGGACGACCTAAAGGGACAAACCCCGTTCATTGTTAAGAATGAGAACGGAATGGACGACGGGCTCGCACGTAGCCACACGAGACACACTAGAATCCATAGTCCAAATTAGATGGTAATGTGAACATGGTAGGCTATAGGCTAACTCTGTTGTCATTGTCATTAATAGTCTACCAATTCAATCGGTGGCTGTTTATTTTCTCAATCACCACTTTTGTTGACAGGAGTTCGTTTAATAACTCATTTCTAATAAGGTTACAATAACTTACTTTGTTGCGTGTATAACCAATTAGCCTACACTATATGCTATCAGTTTAAATAGGGAACAAAAAACTACTTTTAATCGCAATGCAGTATTTTGTCACATGGCCTGGCTTACTGTGAAATCTGGCAGAGGCGGGGAGATCCTACTCTAGGAACAGAAATCCGATTGTTTGAAGGCTACTGAAAAATTATGTGAAATCACCAGATGCCATCATTTTTAAATAACTCAGTGGAAATGTCTAATAGGCTAAATGAACCCATGTGAACCCATCTGCTGTCTATTTTCACTAATGGTATTGTGTCATGGAAAAGTGTTATTATTAAAGTGTTTTTATTTATTATATTTATAAGTGTTTTATAAAGTGTTGGCTATACTAATAGATACAGCTGTATATAGTGTTCAACCATTAATTTAAATGATGTGACATTAGCATTATGTGACACTTGTTTGATCCCAGATAACATTGACAGCATGGTAAGGTTGACAGGTCCTTTCCTCAGTCCCAAAAAGTTGGTGTAGTCTACTTAAAATAGTATTTCTATCCCCTAAACAATGAGGTCAAACTGGTATCTAAGCCTGGTGTAATTTTCCCCATCTTGTGTTTCAAGATGCAGCCCAGCTGGACAGAACACCGTGCTTCTATACAGGTAAACCACTTCACTACAACCTGGTTGGTGGTTTATGTGGTGTAAAACAGACACTCCATAGTATCAGATAAACAAGACCTCTGTGTCAAATGTTTATATTATCTTACTGTTATGCTTCGCTGAAGGCCACTGTAGAGGAGATACTAGGTTTGCATGCCCTAGCACACGCTGATAAAGGTCAAGCTCTTAATGTTACCATCAGGTGATTGTGTCTAGGGATGAGAAAACCCCATCCACACTGCAGCTTTATGCTTGACACAGAGTGCATTTGCATGCTGCTGCTTAAAGTGGACAGTGTAACCATTTGCAAATGTTTTTTAGAAAAACACCAACAGACTGCTGTGTGAAAGTTCTTAATTGGAAAATGTCCATGGTAGTGCTATGAGGGCCTTTTGTAGGCTCCTATGACAGCCTTTTGTACTCGGCAGTGATGCAGGGGTGACAAGGAATTGAGAAGTTGCTGGTTCAAACTCTGATAACTTGTTAGTAACGCCGCAACGGTCGGGTTTCAAGGTGTCCCTGAGCAAGACACCTAACCCTGCTCCCCGTGGCTGGATTGGTGCCTTGCATGGCTGACATCACCATTGGTGTGTGAATAAATGGGTGACTGAGTCTACTGTAAATATATAAATGCAGTCTATTGACCATTTATTGACAAAAATAAAGCATGCATATGAATATATGCAGTAGGCTGTGGAATAAATGCAATGGCATTGGTTCCTATCCAAAATATAGTTAATATGACTCATTGTTACAAAGGACCTGCCCTGCAAGCAATTTTCATTCCACAAATGGTGATTGCTCTATAAAAAGAAACTGATGTGCATATGATGTGTGTCATGAAAGGACTTTATTTATCTCATGAGTAGTATGGTCCATGTACATCAGACAGCTGTTCCACTGTTTGAGCTAGTCCCCTCCCCTCAGTAGGGCTCACTGAGCAGGGGTGGGGTTTAGGGACCAGTGGAGGGGGTGGGGAGGAGGGTTAGATTACAACGGTGCTTTTTAATTTGATGATTATAGTTATTGTGTCTCTGCATATCATGTTGTGTTAGGTATCCTCATGCACTGTGCAGCTACAAAAAAGAAGTTTGATTATGTAAGAATATTTTGGATTTTTATTTTATTTTTTATTTTTTACAGTTTTTAGAGTCCTCACATCTCACTGGTACCAGGAATAATACAGTACATATCCCGATACAGTAGGTGGCTGGGCACCTAATACTGTATAGGTTGGAGCAGGGGTCTTCAAAGTTGTTCAAGCTCAGGACCCCATTGTTAGAAATGCAGTACTAGAATGGTGTGGTGGATTCGAATGGCTCCCTGGACCTTATGACCTATAATAATTAGGAGTTATTATTAAAGATAAGACCTTATATCTACTAATGAATTATCTTCATATCACAGTAGATTTCTAGTAAGACTAAATGAAGTCTACTATTTGTTCCCAAGACTAATTGATCACCTGAGACATTTCATCTGATCTTACTGTATTCTCATCCCCCAGAAGAAGGGGAGCAGCTAATTCATTCAGACCAGACAAGCCTTTAGACCTTACAGCAAGCCCTCCCACCCTCCAATATACATTTAAGGTGTTTCCCTCCATTTGCAATCCAGCCAAGCCTTTGTCGTAACTTCCTTAAAACATAAACCCCCAACACAATTACCTCTCAGGTGTGTTAGTCTGACAGATGTCCAAGATCCAGTGTGGAACACACTGCAGGGGGCCGATGCCAAGATGTCTGTAACTCACCTGTATGAGTGAGACTTTCCCTTATCAACATAAGTTAGCCAATAGAACTTAGACAATAGACAGTGCCAGCCCCCAGTTCTCTCTTGTATAAAACATGCCCATTTTTGATAAGTGGAGGCTTCTTTGGTGGTGTTTCCCTGGACCAACTGACTGGGTGTGCTCTCTGTCTCATTTCCTCTGCTTTCTGTTTTGGTCAATACCATGGTATGCTGTATCTTGGGTAATAGTTCTATGTATCTATGCTATTTGCCTTATAGTCACTTTTGGTAACTTTAAACCACAATTCAAACCACACCCTAAAGCTAGAAGGGGGAAGTCACAGACAGACAGAACGGAGAGACAGACGGCTAACAGTTGGGGGGAGGGAGGGGGTAGACAACAGCAGGGGCGGAGCCAATGGGGGGGCATGGAGTGGCCTGGGGGGGGGGGGGGGGGGGGGGGGGGGGGGGGGGGGGGGGGGGGGGGGGGGGGGGGGGGGGGGGGGGGGGG
>JAODOY010003472.1:0-11508 GCA_025399855.1 Forbesichthys papilliferus
TTAGCTAGTCTGTCCTGCTCCCTGAGGTTTAGCTAGTCTGTCCTGCTCCCTGAGGTTTAGCTAGTCTGTCCTGCTCCCTGAGGTTTAGCTAGTCTGTCCTGCTCCTTGAGGTTTAGCTAGCCTGTCCTGCTGCCTTAGGTTTAGCTAGCCTGTCCTGCTCCCTGAGGTTTAGTTAGCCTGTCCTGCTGCCTGAGGTTTAGCCTGTCGCCCAGGCTTACAGGCTGTGGCAAGGCCCGAGCCCCTACAACCCCCACTACAGCACATGGCTCTACAGAGTGGCTTTATTGATTTGTGTGAGAATTTCACACACACGCAAGCATGCACGCACGCACACTCACAAACACACACTCAGAAACACACACACAATCGCGCTGTGTCTACCACAAGCTGAAATCTACCTGAAGGCCCGATGTTACTATACTGTACAAGATGGTTTTAAAGTAATTTATTTTACAATATTTATGGTATTTATTTTATTTTGATTAATTATTATTAAAGTGGCTCTTTATAACATTCTACCACTAGATGTCATACTAAGCACACCAGCATCTCAAACCAAAGCAAATGATTTGTTGGCCATACGCACACATGCACTAACATGCACGCTCTGCCTGCCCGGATGAAACAAAGAGCAAAGGGCGTGTGATGTCATGATGTTCAAAATGGTGGTAGAGATGAGGTGATCAAAACAGTTTGGTTCTACGCTGTCCAATAGTTTCAATTAACCAGAGGTAGGAGGCAACAACTGCAAATTCTTCCCAATGGAGCATGACCAGGAGGTGCAGGTTAGGTTAAATGGGTGTTTTTTTAGACTTTTATGTGACTAAAGGCTATATGAATAAATTTCACTTGACTTGACTTTTTACTAGGCTACTCCACGATATAGATTATAGGTTTTTATTATATAAATCAAATGTTAGCCATTATTATATTGGTCAGCCTACATTTGTAGAGTATAGAAAAAAATAGTTACTTTGTACCACATTGCACTTGTAAGGGTTGCATGCTTTGAACACTTTTTTCTGGGGCTCAGGAGTTTAAAAGTGTGAAAACCAATGATATATTTGCTCTTATATTAAGTATGATAATGTGTTTTTCCTGCAGAATGTAAAGTATTCTACTTCATAATGGATGACTGTCACACTAAAAGGTGAAATTAGATCATTGACTCACTGTAGTTTTAGTGTTTTCTGCAGCAGAAATAAGGTCGCGGTTTACAGTAACACAGTTAAATTAAATTATGTGTGTGTGTGTGTGTGTGTGTGTGTGTGTGTGTGCGTGTGTGTGAGTTTATTATGCATTAGATATATCCTTTTAGCCTTCTCATGACTAGTGAGCATGTCTCAATCTATTATCTATGAGACTAAATAAGTTAGGACAAAGTCAACACAATGCACTGCCTGTTGACATGGCTGACACTGTGTGTATTCTGTTTGTCAATTAAAAAATCACATGCATCTGTAGGTGTGTGCGTGTGTGTGCGTGTGTGTGTGTGCAGGTGTGTGTGTTTGTGTGTGTATATGTACAGGTCTACGATTCTGTTATTCTATGAATTACCATCAAACCTTTTACAAGCATTCACTATTGTTTTCTAACTTTAGTTGCATATAAATGATTGGTAATAGTTTACTATGCCATATATATGACATTTGCTAATTCTATCTCACCTATACTGTGGCATAAAAGTAAGCTGCTAGCCATCACAGATGAAGAGGAGAAAGGATTGCAGATTTTGAGATTTCATCAATTTCCATTTTGTTGTTCCATTTTGTTTGTTGTTGATTTTTCCTTCCTTCCTTCCTTCCTTCCTTCCTTCCTTTCTTCCTTCCTTCCTTCCTTCCTTCCTTCCTTCTCTTCCTCTCTGTCTCTCTCTGTCTCAGAGCAGGCATAGTAGAGAGGGTGTTCGGGGTGTCACCTTACAACAGACATAGAAACAGAGAGAGAGAGAGAGCGTGGGGAAGAGACGGATGTAGAGAACACCGAAACCAAGGGAATGTACAGGAATGGAGAGACAAATAAAAAAATGGGAGGAGGAAAGACTGAGAGAGTGACAGTTGGCATTTGACGGAAGCATGCCTTTATAATAATTGCATTAGTCCTCCGCAAACGCACAAGAAGGTCAACGGTTTGGTGGGACGGGAATAGGGTCTGAAAAAGTATAGTGAGATACGACCAGAGCCAGAAAAGTGGCCATCTTCGTGAAGTACATCTGTGTGGTGGCGGTGGTGGTGGTGATGGTGCCATTCATACGACACAGAGAGACGGACAAACACTCATTGTCATCGGGCATAGTTCTCTCTCTTTTCTCAATGCACGCCAATTCTTCTGACCCAACGGAGGAGTAACAAGATTAGGAAGTGTAGGAGTAGGAAGTGAGGGCAGCGGAGAGAAGGATGGAGGGAGGGTGGAGAGAATAGGGTGGTGTAAGGGGGAGGAGCAGTGGAGGAGGTCGGAAGCCGTATTGATTCCACACGGGGGGAAACACTCCAAAGATCTATTCATTTTCATTCATCTGCCCTTGTAATGGGGCTGGTAATATGGCAGGGCTGGCCGAGAGGGCAGAGTCTGTGTGGGTGTATGGTAGTGAGTGTGTGTGTGTGCGTGTGTGTGCGTGTGTGTGTGTGTGTGCGTGTGTGGGTGTGTGTGTGCGTGTGTTAGTGGTCGGGGGGGGAAGGGTTAGGAGAATGGTGACGTTTTATTAGAATCCAATCTCTATTATCTCTCACCCCTGCGTAGTAGAGAGAGAAAGGGTGTGTGCGTTTATGTGCGTACATGTATACGACACAAGCAGCAAACTGGATATGGGATGGCTAAATAAAATGGCTTTTAGTAGGCCTTCCCAGTGCCTGGTTAAATTCATCTGTAATGGCCCCATGGTAATTAGCACATAAATTAACTAGAGGTGGACTTGAGTGCTTGTGGGTGCATCTTTCTCATATTCTTGCTAATGTATCTCTAATTACTGTAACATAGAACAACAGCATCTTTCATATATTGGCTCTTAGATATACTGTATCTCTGATTGTGTGTAAAGCAGGGCTGGATGTGTACTGAGTTTCTCATCTAGGGCTTTGTCCGTCAATCATTAGTGCTGCTTTTGACATTAGTAGGAGGTGGGATGTTAAAAACATGTTTGAGGAAAAACATGGCTCTTTTTATGCTTCACTTGGTGCGTACATTGCCAGCATAGCAAGACAGTCCTGGGTGGTTTCTAATTCTTCTTGACTAGAACAGTTAAATCAGCTAATATCTAAATGACAATCAAGTTTTACAAATACATATCCAGTGTACAGTTCATGTAAATTAACCCTCTGAACCCCAAAGTCCCATACACACTGCTATGGAAACCCATAGCATTTTTATTGTCAAACAATTCCACGCTTTATAGTGGACTTAATTCAAATTAAAATGCAATCCCAAAATTGCATAATAATTTTTAAAAAATTCCCTGCATTTTAGTGGACACAATTTAAACTTAAATGCAATCCCAAATAACAATTTTGCAACGGACCATATTCAAATGCAATAAGCTAAACAGCGCCCCCCTTCAAATGCAAATATATTTTCAAGTCACCGCGTGCTTTTACGGACAAAACGTCACTTCAGTTATGACGTTCCCAGGCCTGAATGGAGATATAATCTCTCCACCTAGTCCTGAGTCTTCACTGAGGCCTCCTCCCAGCCGGACGTGCCTGGAACACCTCCCAAGGAAGGTGCTCAGGCGGCATCCTTACTAGATGCCCGTACCACATCAACTGGCTCCTTTCGATGCAAAGGAGCAGCGGCTCTACTCCGAGTTCCTCACGGATAGCTCAGCTTCTCACCCTATCTCTAAGGGAGAAGCCAGCCACCCTCCTGAGAAAACCCATTTCGGCCGCTTGTACCCGTGTCTAGACATATTGAGTTTAAAATAACAAACTGTTAGAATATCCTTTGGTAGCCGTATGCAGGCAACAGTTCAGTTGTGGACCTTGCAATATGTCTGTATTGTGCAGTGATGATTCGATCCAATCAGCAGTTTTTTTACGCTCCATTGATATTTCAATATCACTGTGCCCACTGTGACTGGGACTCGCCTAGTGTTGTTGAGTTTTACAGTACAGTAGGATACAAATGGGAGCTGTTACTTACTGTAAGAATTAGATTATAGATACTTCTGTAAAATGTGTAATTGTATTACTGACTGAAAAACAAAAGAAGGTCCATCTACAATGACCTTGTAGATGGCTCATTCAACTTGTTTGGCAGAAAATGTGTGCAGATAAATGAAACAACACAATATCTTTTGTCACTGCCTACATATTCTGTAGGCTATATTCATATGCATCTGTTTATAAATTAATATGAATTAATACACTACATTGTTTGCATTTGTATACTGTGTCCTGGCCCTACTGTTGGATATACATGTTAATTATTTATATCCTTTACTTCTATATACACACACACACACACACACACACAAACACACACACACTTGCATCCTTAGAAAAAAGCCTTCAAACAATCGGTTGAGCCAACTGACTACTAAATACTGTACTATTACAGTGGAGGTCAGACCAGAGGTGATTCAGGATTGGCGGTGGCCAATGTTTGTGGCAAACATTCAGAAAATATTCCATTTAAACTGTCACCCTTAGTCCAGCTTCAACATGTGTTCGCTGAGAACGACTTCCTCTACTTGCTTTTGTTCGCAAAACGTTCGTGGCAAACGCAAAACTGTTTAAATTCTGAAGGCACCACTTGTCTGACCTCCACTGTAATAGTACATTATTTACAGTGTGTTCTGAGCCCACAGAGCTTGCTGTGGTACTAACTTAGCCAGTGTTCTTAAATCTGCTTGAAAGCAGAAGCTGTCCATGGTGCTGAATGTCTCTGGCTGGAACAGCTCCAGATATGCAATTATGAATCACATTGTGGTCAACTCATTTAGTTGTCTAAACCACAGGTCTTCAACAGGCGGTCCGGGACCCCTAGGGGTCCTCAGCGGTACTGCGCGGAGTCCTCCAAATTATTTGATCTCCAACTTCTTTTCGACCAAAACATTTCAGAAAATATACATAAAAAATACAACCTATGCAACAATCTGTCAATTATTGTAATGGTTTATTAGTGGCCTACTTTTATACATGGCACTATAGGTAGCCCTACACATAGTTGGCCCGGCAACTAAATATTTTATTCCATATGTGATAGGGAGTCCCTGTGCCGTGTTTCCATCAGCCGAGGGGTCCTTGGCCCAAAAAAGGATTTCTGGTCTAAACCATTACACTGTTAGTCAAGTGTGTGTGTGCGTGTGTGTGTGCGTGTGTGCATGTGTGCGTGCGTGTGTGCGTGTGTGTGCGTTGGCGTCAGCGTGAGAGAGTATTTTTCTATATCTCTATAAATACACCCAGCCCTCTGTTCTGTGATGTTAAATGCCCATTCATGGGATGGAAAGTACAGAAGAGGCTGTTTCAATTGAAGAACCACATCTGTAATGGATATTTCTGTAGTCAGGCAACTGTTTCTCTGCTTTATACCGAAGAACAAAAAATAAATACATGAAAAATAAATGGAAATACGGAGGTACTTGCAGTGTGACAACCACATGTACTTATCCTGTATATATCCAGTACATTCACACACCTCACTCAATCACATTCATTCTATCTCTCTCTCTCTCTCTCTCTCTCTCTCTCTCTCTCTCTCTCTCTCTCTCTCTCTCTCTCTCTCTCTCTCTCTCTCTCAGAAATCCTTTTATAATGGAGTTGTAATACTGTTGAATAGAGAAGAGCTCAAGGATAGAGTGGACATGCCCTGGAGAGCTCATTTGAAGGTGGGACCTGATGTTAGGCACGCTTGGAGAGCACTTTGCAAGCCCCAGTTGACCAGAGGCATGATGACCTGCAACAGAGAGTGCTTCGTGGAATTATTGCATTCAATGTATTTATATCTGTTCAGATATTTAGTTTAGAAGGGTGAACTGTGCTGAATGCTTCTTGAGCCCACACGTGCCATTGCAGAATATGGGACCAGTTGTATGAGAAAAAATGACAGTGAGAGGTCTATAAGAATGGTATAACCTATAACACAGTTGTTGTTTGAAGAGAGCTCTTTAGAGAGAGAGAGAGAGAGAGAGAGAGAGAGAGAGAGAGAGAGAGAGAGCGAGAGAGACCTGAAGCACTGCTCGTCTTCCCCAAAGTCCCCAGGAGAGAGGGACGGGTGGTAGGGTTGTAGAAAGAGAGAGAATACTTCTAAATAGAAATCAGAATTATAATCTTGAAAACAGTTCAAATTTGCAGGAAGACATGGCATTTCATTGGGACGGAAGACAGACACAAGTAGATAAGTGTTGAGCTCATCTCTGTGGTGGCATATGGAGTACTACAGTGTGACGTTGAGCATCACAGAATCAGGATGAGCTTTATCTCTGTGAATGTGGTTTGTGTTAGGGAGCTGGCTCTGTGTCTACGTAAAGTATCCACCCTGAGGCCCAGCCCAGGATTCTGAATCAGCCACAGAATCATCCAACTATTTCTCCCTTCTCTTCTAATCTCCGCAAGCATATTTTAGAAGGCAGATTTAACCCACTTCAAACACACACACGCTGACATGCAATTACATGCGCTCCAACGACGCTGCGTGCCTCTGCAGCGCCCCCTACCTATGCTGATGTCACATGAGCGAACGGGCCCTAGCAACAGCGAGCGAGAGAGGGAACGAAAAATAGCGAGCGAGTCTGGTGAGAGCAGGAGCTGGGGTGAGAGAGAGAGGGGTGGTGGAGCTAGAGAGCATTAATACGTGATGAGTCCAACAGCGTGAATTGCCTCTAGTTAGCATGGCTGCTACGTCGTCTTCATCTGCATGGCAGCAACAAACGCCGTACCTACGCCATTTCTCTTCACCGCCACCTCCTTCCCGTTTGGTTTGATCTATTTTTATCCGTTCTCCGAGGTTTAGGAAGCGACTGCCTTTGCGTCAGCTGTTACAGTTGTTATTATTATTCACGTGTTTATTCATACTCTTATATCGGTCACGCTTCTCCCACGGTGGTCCCAGCGTTCCCACGTCGTCAAAGCTCCGGGTTGTCTGTTGTTGATGTTGTTGCTTACTCCATCTCCTGCTTCACTTGCTCTCATGTTGTCACACTGAGTGAAACGGCGGTCTCATGTGCCAGGATATATTTAGACCTCCCCAGCTTCACTCCTCCATTTATTGTCTCCTCACCTCCTTCTCCGTTTCACCTCTTCACTCAGAGGCAAAAAGGTGGCCTCCTCTCTCTCTCCGCGGGAACTTTTGGCGAAGACGAGCAGTGCTTCAGGGCTCTCTCTCTCTCTCTTTCTCTCTCTCTCTCTCTGTCTCTGTCTCTCTCTCTCTTGTTCGCTCCCTCTCTCTCGTTCTCTCGCCTCAGGCCGGACATCCATACCACCTCCATTACTTACAGACCCTCCTGAAAGACAGAGCGGGGGATAAAGGGACTCTGGGGGAGAAGGGCAGAGGGCAGTGGGAGGAAGAGGGGAGAAGGGCGGGGAATGGGGGGAGAGAGGGAGAATTAAGTCTGGATGAGGAGGGATGGCGGCGGGGTGGGGGGGGGGGGGGGGGGTTATATAGAGAGGAAATGTGTTTTGGGGTATATCGTGTTTCCTCTGGGTGTGGGAGAGACCTTTACACTCAGGCACACACACACACACACACACACACACACACACAGTAGAACAGCAAAAAAACAAACTCCTGGAGGCTCAGGCCGACTAGACGAGATTGATCTGCTCTCCCTACAGAGACTAAGAAATAGAGAGAGGGAGTGAGGAAGAGAAAGGGGATGAGATAGAGAGAACAGTTGTTTTTCCCTGTTTGCAGTTCTTGTTTCCCTTCATCCCCCTTTCCTTCCCTTTATCAATATGTTTGCCCTCCTTCTCATTTCTCCTCTCCTCTCCTCTCACCTCCTCTCCACTCCTCCCCTGTCCTCCAAGAGAGTGTACAAGAGGACAAGCAATGCTAAGCCTCAGTGAAGGGGTTGAGCGTTGAGAGTGATTTTGTATTATTTTTCATAACGAATATTTCACCTCCTCTGCCACTCGGGTTAACCTCTTTGAGGGAGCGCAAGAGATAGTGTGGAGTTGACAGAACTGTTCTTTCTTTAACACGCTTCATCCTCTCTCTCTCTCTCTCCATATTTAACCTTCTCTTACACCCCCCACCCAGCTTCCCCCCACTAGGCATGTTGTGACAGGGCGTAGCAATGTGTTGTAGAGGGCTGCGCTAGCCAAGTGCATATTATCCTGTAAGGCTTAATGCGCAGGTTGGAACAAAAAGGCCAGCCCTTCAAATTGCAGCCTGTGTGGCACGGAAAGCGCTCGCCTTCAGACGCGCGTGCACGTGACCTTCAGTCGCGCTCACGCACGTACCGCGCTGTACAGTAGGGGTGTGCACGATTGAGCGTGTGTGTGTGTGTGTGTGTGTGTGCGCGCCACTGCGCGTACCCCATGCTATACATTGCACACGTTGTATGCAATGCGTTGCCATAGTACCAGAATAGAGACCAGCAATGTCAGTAGTTGTGTGTTGACACAATACATCTCCATGTGATACACACAATACTTGACCTTTCTGAGGTAGGAAATGCCTGAAGATGCTTCAGTCCCTTTACTTGCACAGTTAGACTTGTTGTGCATGTGTGTGTGTGCATGCACGTGTGTGTGTATGTGACCTACATATTTGTGTATGTGTCTTTATATATGCTTTTGTCTGCCCTGCCCACAGCTTGTTCCCACGGTAACATTTCTGGGCCATGCCACGTCATTTCCTGTGGCGGCGTAGCGATCCAAGGTCAGGCACACGGTGATGTAGTTCCCGCCATGGTGAGATGACGGTGATTAACTCTTCCTGACAGCCCCCCACGAGGAACAGCAGCTGTCTATTATAGGCCAGCTAAACAGTGACAATAGTGGTGATGCTGGTTGGCAGACCACCCCCTTCTCAGCGATTATTAGCATTTGGTTAACTGTTATTTGTAAATAATGTACTGTATCCAATATGTACATATGTGTGTGTGTGTGTGTGTGTGTGTTTGTACCAATGTTACAACTTGCCATAGGCAGTGTGCGAGGGGTAAAGATAATATTGATGACTATTTCAAGATACAAGGGTTGAGGACGTCCACCTAAACCGTGCTTTGAGCCTGATAATGACTCACACGGGCAATGTGACTGCCCTGCCATGCAAGCCTGTTATATATTATACAATATACTTTAAGCATATGTATTTGGACTGCATTTACATTCAAAATGCTTTACGGTATTGCCTCACATTCACCCATTCACACACATGCTGGACACAGATGATAATGTCAGCCATGCAAGGTGCCATCATCTGTCTGATGTCTTGCTCAGAGACACCTTGACACTTGTTGAGTTGGTGAGGTTTGAACCAGCACCTTCTTTAATCACCGGCCACCCCGTGCTATTCTTTGACATGTTACAGCAATTCAAGCATATCAATTAATAAAATATGTATAATAAACAATACATTTAAAATAAATAATTTATAATACTAATACGTTTTATTATTATTTAGTTATTATGTACAATTTTGACTGAGTGGCAGCTTTGGTTTTCCTAATACAATACGGTATCTGTTGTATCTGTTGGACAAAAATAGGAATAGATTAAAAGAGGAGTGTGTGCATGAGACTTCGTGCAGAGGGGAATGCAAGTACCTGCTTTGAGTCGAACTGGTTGAATGGCTAATCCAAACGTAAGATCTAATGGAAAAAACAAATGTTCCTCCCCTTGTAAAAGAAAGTGTAGTTTACGTGTGTCCGTTAGAGACTACACTCAGCAAATGTTTTATAGTGTGTTTATCTTCACCTGATGGCTTTTCCTTATAGAAACGATTTCTTTCTAAACATTTATTTATGGCCATTGCATTTTTATTTTTCAGTGAAAAAGCAGGTCTTTAATTCCACAGAAATGGGATTTAGAAGCATCAGGGCAAAATGTCACCTCACGATGAACATCCACGGAGCACATTCTCCAAACTGAAACATTAAGCTTCTTAGTGTATTTGTACCAATCGCTGATTTAGATGGTGACAACTACATTGTTCCTTGCTCATGTTGAGTTTGGGTGTTTTGGTGGGAATGCTTATTACCAATTGTAAAATACTGCAATGGCAAACGTCTCCTGAGCTGCTTTATAAACACCGAGGAGAAAACAGAAAAAACAGCAGACAATAATTCATAAGAGAAAACACCCATGCCCTCAGGCACAACAGAGCAAAATTATAATATCACTGATTGGTATGTTGTATGGCGAGCTCTAAAAAACTGCTGGAAGTACATATAGATGTGGAATTGATTACAAACAGAATGTGCCTGTGTTTCTTGTCAAGGGCAGCGCGCTTTTTGATTTAAGAGTGCAGCCGTGCATGCTGCGCGCACCTGGGCTCCCTGGTGACATTTTAATGCAGAGTGTTTTAAAGTGTACAGGGGCGCTGGTGTTCAGTCTGATATTGATGCTTCCTGCTTTGTGTTTTATGTCTGAATCAATATGGAAGTGATGTTTCTCCCTGAAAGATGGTGCCCAGACAAGTCATTAGAGCTTAATGTAGAGGCTAGAGATGATGGACACACATGCGCAAGCACACACACACGCATGCACGCATGCACGCAACAAACACTTCCATCCACAAGCACTGAGGTTCAAAAGGTTTTCAGGAACAGTACAAAACCAACCATTTCCAGGTTCCAGTCAACACACAGATCTAAGCACTCAGACACATACTCAAACTAACCTCTACATCCTACGCAGGCCACACACACACACACACAGTATGTATGAGTGGTATGTATGTTGGATTGTGTGTGTGAGTTCAGACCCCATTTAAAGCCTCAAGGATTCATGGGAGGAGCCAGACCATGCAGGTGAGAGATGAGATATGCTTTGACAGGCCCTTATCTTATATGCAGTCGCGTTGTCATGGTGATCAATAGAAGGTTTGTGCCCTCTGGGAGTCAAGTGTTGCTCTCTCTCTCTCCCTCACCAGTTTATTCCCACAGTCATAACAATAAAGATCAAAATACCACAGAATGGGCCAGTTTCATTTTATTCCCTATCAGACAAGAGGAGGCTCTCGCTGTGTGTGTGTGGGTGTGTGTGTGTGCGTGTGTGCGCATAGGCTCACATCTTTGTCTCCACCTAAAGCCTCATGTGCAACTGTGTTGTGATTGTGATTAAATTGATGAGTATACTTTTGCAATTACATTGTAATTGTAAACATTGAAATATGTCTTTTATTAAATACGTCTTTTAAATCTTCAGATTTGTGTAGAAAAGGGGTTGTGATTTAATTCCCTACGTACAGTATCACAGTGACAGTGAGAAACCAAAGCTGCAATAGCCACCCAGACACAGTTAAAACCATTATATTATATTACACACACACCGACACACACACACACACACACACACACACACACACACACACACACGGACACGCGCATGCATGAACGCACGCACACACACG
>JAODOY010003475.1:0-33572 GCA_025399855.1 Forbesichthys papilliferus
TCTATGAACATACATGCAATAGTGGACACATCTCCCAAATTCCATAAAAGCCTTACACATCGTCCCTATACGCCTTCTCATTGCTGGGAGAATTTAGTCTTAAAAACATATACACTAACATCTTAAGTGATAAGTGATAATCGCCCGTTCAGTTGGACAAATCAAATGATTTGGTATTTTAATGTATGTATTTTAATGTATATAACAAAACTTCAAATTCAAAACTACAAATTGGGTAAATAATATCTTAATGTTTTACCTGGAAAACTTCAAAAGGTTTGAAGGAGTCTCCTACTCCCTCACGCAGGCTAAATCCCCAGGGCTCGCCCCCGCGTAGCGTTACGCAGATGTAATCCCCCGTGCCCATGCTGCGCGTATAGCTCCAGGAACTTCCACTTGAGCATCAAGTTGTCAACCAGACCAAGATAACTTTTGAAAGCTTGGACCAGCACACTGCTGTATAATTCCCCCATCATCTGTGAGTTTTTTCATCGGAGTCCAGCCCGCTGTATGTAACGTCACGAATTGTGGACCCGCCCGCATGCGCTTACTGTGATACTATTCTTTTCTTTTTTTAGTATTTATGTTTTTTAGGAGTTTAACATATTCCTTCATTTTGTTTTGAATTGACTTGTACTACCAGTTAGGCCAATCATATTCTGACACTTTGTCCATACAAAAGAAAATCTGTATCTTAAGGACGACGTGCATGCAATTGAGTTATTGTGGTCTATTGGACATGGGTAACAAGCCAAAATTGAGAGAAGTAGCAGTTAAAATCACCGTTTCTGTTTAAATGTTTCAGACATGTATTTTGCTCCAATATAATTGACATATTTAAATTAATGGTGGATTGAAATGATAACGAATCATTGGTAGTCAATAGTAGTCCTAAGTAAACTATCATTCATAAAAATATTGTGTAGCTGTGTGATGAGTCATATGGTAGAGATCGACCTTGCCAAATCGTTAGCAAAATGAGATCCCCTAGAGTGGTAGTGTAGGTCTACATCTAATTTACATAATCATTTTATATAATATAAAAAACTATATGATACACGTAGCAGCAGGTAAACAACACGGAAAACAGCATTCCTTCAATTTAAAGGACGCATTATTTTAGCTGACGTGTATGGTTCCCACACGTCTGCGCATGCGCATGCCTTGTTATCCAGTGCGTAAGCCAGCTACCGGTGCTATAGTGGAGTTTGACGTGGCACTCTGCTTTCACTATAGGGGATTTACAGTGCAGAGGATTGCGCCGATTCTGCCTAGAATTAAGGTAAATGACACATTCAGCAATATACACATACTACGTAAAAATGCAGTGCTATTCTACATAATGTTTTTGGGCGAATTTAGCGTGTGGATATTGTATAACCTTAAAAGATCATGCTTTTTTTCTTAAAGGGAAACTATGTAGCAATTTCCGCAATTGTTGTCGGTTCTAAATAGCTTCAGGTTATAGATGTCATTTAATGTTTCAAATTGAGAAGACGATGGAAATTCAGCGATTGTTATGAATTTTTGAAGAAAGCAATGCTCTAGACTTCTAGCCGTCATAACGGGTCTTTGACGTGGCAATTCTGGGCATAGACTGAGCAAATCCACCCAGCAGTTATATGCTACACGTGATTTCCAGTTAAATCTGTCTTGAATTGGCTAGACATGAATTTATTCAATAGAATCAATACATAGCCTATGTCGTAGCCATTCCTATTTGTAAATAGAAGTTGTAAGCAGTACCCTACGCAGCTGTTAACTCTTGAGAACATTTGTGCAGAGAGATGCTTCCTATAGGCTAAAGGCTACAACTGTATGCTCGTTTAAAGTTTTCCAGAACGAGAAAGTATATGTTGGTGTTGTGCTCTATTACAGAAAATAGACATGTTTGAGTCACTTTAAGGCTATGTTATCAATGCAAGGCCTGTGTTATCTCTCAAAGCAATATCAAAGGTCCCTTTACACGTGAGTGTATGTTTCCTCTTGTCAGAATTGAGTGGATGTACAGTATCCATCTGTATTTATGCCTTTGATGCATATGACTGTATGAAGAGATGTGTCTCACACCTAACAGGTTGTTAACCCTTGGACGCCCCGTGGCATGAGAAGAAGGTAAAAGTCATCCCAGCAAAATGAGTCAGCAGGGTTATGTTGCCGCACCGCCATACTCACAGGCCCAGCCAGGGATGGGGGGCTACCAAGCCGGCTTTGGGCCTGGGCCTACCCAGCCCATGTATGGACACTATGGGGGACAACAACAGTCGTTTCCTGCTCCTCCAACAGGTACTCTCTGACTAACTAGTCTTACATCACCCACCGCACACACACTCGCACACACACTCGCACACACACTCGCACACACACTCGCACACACACTCGCACACACACTCGCGCACACACACTCGCACACACACTCGCACACACGTGCACGCCCACCACCACTTCTTAACAAGTTAGGACATCTCCAAACTTTATTCTCTCCAGTTGAATGGACTTTGGTTAGATGTGTATTGCTATTGAATTGCCAAAAAGGCTGCATAATGATGATCACAATCACAGCCATGACCACTTTACAGGAACCCTAACCAATTAGGCTGTGCTTACCATACACACTCTCACACTGTTTTACAGTTATTTGGTTGCAGAGCTATTACCATAATCACTGTTGTTCCCCAGAATTAACTCAAATACTTTAAGTGTTTTAATCGTTTCCCATCCAAAGCATTAACCAAATGTATACTATGTCCTGATAGGCATTTGTGTGTACTGTGTTATTACAACCCCTAATTCCACCTGATACAAAAATGCAACACACATTAAAAAGCATATTCCTGACAACATGGCTCCCCTCAGCTACAAAATCTCCTGTTTCCTCGGCCCCCGGAATGCCTCCAGCACCAGTGTCCAGTCATTATAGTCCACAGGTCCAGCAGAATGGAGCTCATCCACAAAGGTACATCAACAACCAGTCACTAATGAGAAGTACATTTAACTTAAAGCTACAGATTGAATGAGCTAAAAACGTCTCTTTCTGTACATACAAGTAGAGGGTCGTCTGCCTAACCTCTGTATGCATAACACTCTATTTATTATCTCTAATCCTAGAGTAAACATAAATATAGTATTATACGATATGTAGTGCTATATTTACGTATACTCTAGGACTAGAGCCACCTGTTTACTAACCAGTCAGACATAGAACTTCTGTTTTCAAATAGAAACTACTTAATTGGCCTTTAGGTTAAATAAGAAAGTACTTTATGAACCATAAAAGCAGTGTGAGTCTAATACAATGCTTTGTGCTTCAACCAAGAAGCTGTATCATTGGAAGCCTGAGACCACAGAATACCCATATGGTTGTGTATTTTACAGGTACCCTGCACCTTCTGCAAATTATGGGCAACATCCTCAGTCGCCATACCACAACATGCCTTCTCAGGCCCCACCTCCAGCACAGCAGCTAACCAATCAGATGACTGCAATGAATTTGGGCAACTACGGTATGTTTACTTATTTCTAAGCATACGTTGTCATACACGTCACTCTGTTTACACTGTGGGGTGCAGGTATATACATGACCATCCATAGTCATTGTGTAGAAGCAAAGGGATGCTAGCTGTCTCTTTTTAGAAATGTTATGTTTCTTATCTTAAATGTGCAGTATATGCAACTATGGAGAATCATTCATGACATTGTGACCGATGTAGTAAGTCATTCTGGTGAGAACTTGTTGATATTTGAACTCATTAAAAAAAAAACAACACCCTTCCTTCAATGTCATAGGGTGCTTATTCAGAAGCTCCCCATCCCACATGGGAAATGTGTATTGAAGGCTAGGAAAGGGTTGTTGTGTGCGGTCTGCACCACTTTGTTATTGTTCCTATTTCCAGAGCCAGGGCTGTGTAGAAGTACCAGTATATTCTTTCAGTGCACACACAGAAAACAGTAAGCTAGTGGACTGCAAGGAGATATTTAGTAAATCTGACAAAAGGAGTATTATCTTACAATTGATTACTATATTTTTATCATCTATTACTCCATTGGCAGCCCCTGGCTCGATGCAGAGCTCTACTGGCCCAACAAGCCCTGTAGGACAACACTCATACCAGACGGCCCCTCACTCAGCTATGGGCCAGCCACAGATGTCTCCACCACAGTCACCTCCAACAAGCATGGCAATGTCTGGGCCCCAAATGTCTGGGCCCCAAATGTCTGGGCCTCCAATGTCTGGGCCCCAAATGTCTGGGCCTCCAATGCCAGGACCCCAAATGTCTGGGCCTCCAATGCCAGGACCCCAAATGTCTGGGCCTCCAATGCCAGGACCACAAATGTCTGGGCCTCCAATGCCAGGACCACAAATGTCGGGGCCCCCAATGGCAGGCATGGGTAGACCTTTTCCTGGGCCACCTCCACCAGGTTCGGGGGGCTTCCAGCAGCCTGGGCCTGGACCTACCAATCCACAGGGGTACCCTCAGCAACCAGGTAACTACTGTATGACTAACACCAAGGAGCATGTGAATGAACACTGTGAATGAATGCATCATGTATTGTTTATCTCATTACTCAACCTAACATATTCATAGCACTGTATCTATAATACAGCCCTTGGTATTGTGGCTAATAGACAGAAACAACATTGCTCTGCCCAGGTCAGTTTGGGGGGCAGATGGCTGGACCCCATCCAGGTTTCCCAGGGGCCTTTCCTGGTCCGGGAGCCCAAATGGCTGGCCCACCTCAGAAGAAACTGGACCCAGATTCTATCCCCAGCACGGTAAACACTGTAGCTCACTTATCCTCTGCCTGCAATCCTTAGCATTTTACACCAGACTGTGCTGCGTTTTCTGCCTCCGGACATCAACATATAATGATTTCAAGCGTTTAATATGGTACTGGATTGTCCGTTCCAGCTCTATGTCTGAAACACAAGTGTGCGTGAATGTGCATGTGTCCAGAGTGGAAGAATTAGAGCGAGCCAGCCTCTGAACACTCTGTTGAGAGGCTGTTTGATGTTTCAAACTAGAACAGTGTTTTTGTAATGCTAGTTTCAACCACACGGGCATTGATTTGTATAGTATTGAGGAGTCTGACCTACTTCACTGTTCCCATAACAACCGTGCAAACATAGTCATGGTAGTCATACATCTTTTGTCAAAAATCTTTTGACTCCCAATTTACTTTGTATTGTGAGAAGGTATTTCCTTGTTACTTTCTGTCAACAACAAACTGCCTAAATGTGTCTGTGTGCCGGGATGCATTACCAACATAGTAAATAATCCAGAACCAAATTTATATTAGATGCTGAACACATCAAATGAACCCTTTAGGAGACACAAGTGGGTTGCATCAGGCGCATGGGATAACTGTCGAATCCTGACAAATATGCCTACATGTGCACTGGTGACAGCTTGACATATGCTAAAATAATCCTTAGACATATCTAATGATTTAGCTAGGTACAGCAATTTAGCACAATGTTGTGCAATTGTGTTCTTCTCCAGTAGATTTCAGTAATATGACACCTTGCGCTCTGCCTCTATTGCCTATATCCACTTTTGTCTCATTAAAGGTTCATATTTTTTAATGGACATCTTAATAAAACAGTTTCTGGATTCCTTTCCTTGTGGTCAGTGCATCCCGACACACAACAGCTTTTAGGCATGTTTCAGTTTGCTGTTATTAGCCGAAAGCAGAGGAACCTTCATGCCATACATAGTTGATGGAAGTCATATTTGTGTTCTATTTTTACGGGCGCCAAAATCATGTGAGCTCAGAATCCTCAATATAGTCTCTATGGAAATCAAATATGAACATTGTCAGTCTGTTCCTCACAATAGGATTACATGGAAACCTTGATCTATCATGATCACCATGCAATCTAGGTGTACCGCAGCGTATTAACATTCACTCTTGTGTTTCAGACACAACTAATAGAGGACGACCAAGCCAAGCGCGGAGGTCAAGTTTACACCACGAACCTTCGTGGCCAGATTCCTCCCCTGGTCACAACTGATTTTGTAGTGCATGATCAAGGTAAACCAGTCAACATAACATTCCGGTTTTGCTCCAGGCACAAACGGTCTCTTCGCAATTTATTTCAGCAGCCACAACAAAGGGAACACTTTCAACTACTGTAGTGTCATTTCAAGTAAAACATAAGGATTTTAAACTTACATTTACAGCTTTTCTCTCATGTAAGTTGTCTTCCATTTCTGTAATCTTTAGATTTGATCTATTTGGCAAATACAGTATTATGTATACATTTTTGTGTGTACCATGTCCCTTTTGTCTTATAAACTATAATTAAACACTATAAAAAATAAATCATAATTCTTGGACAGCTACCCAAATTGCCATATACTCCATTCCAAAATTCCAGAATTCCAAAAACAACAGTTTCCTCATTGCTCCACAAAGCATCTCTCTGTACACATCTTTGTCTGTGTAATTCCAGGCAATGCTAGTCCCAGGTTCATGCGCTGTACAACTTATTCTCTACCCTGCACCGCTGACCTGGCCAAACAGTGCCAGGTGCCCTTGGCCTGCATCGTCAAACCCTTTGCCAGCGTGCTAAAGAATGAGGTAAGTAACCAGCCAAGTATACCGAGCCTCAAACTGGCACGTTTAAAACAAAAATAGAACTTATTGCTCTTGACAACTGGCTAACACAGGCATTTCCTATATAGAAGAGATACTAAAGGTAAAAGGTTACATTATGTACTATATATTATATTGTTCAGTCCTGACAGGTTTGGAGTTTTGTATTAAGCTCACAGGCTTAAAATCTGTTCAACCTTTTGAGGGCAAGATGAATGCTAAAGACATAAATTATCGTAAATAATCCTATTAATGCCTTGGTAAATGAAGCATTATGTGCAGATTGAGGTCTGTGCCATTCTACCTTAAGTGAACACTGAGATGTTCTGTGTTGCTGACTGTAGCAACCATAAGTTCTGTTCTGACCTTTCAGTGGAGTAGCAGGCAAGATAATCTCCCTACCTGCATGTCTTAAGTTCACTTTTCAATTCAATGTTAAATAATTTTTATATTTTGCCATTGGTGTGAGCTCAGTGGCTTATTAAGAGCTTTCATTGCAGTAAGCTTTCCTTAATGGTGCTAAGCTAAAGCAAGAAAACACCAACAAAACACTACAGCATGTGTATGTTGAACATAAGGGTATCTGTTTAGCCCAAACTAAATCCATATTGAGATGATGAGATCACTTTTCCTTAGATAGCAAACATCAATTATGGCGTCTCTTGAATCTAGTGCTGTAAACTTTCTATTGTCCTGTGAATGACCTCCATTTAGATCCTGTGTGGTCGGTCTAAGAACCATGCCTTAGACATTCTCCCCCTTTACGTGCCTTAGCCTTGGCCTAGGCCTTTTTAGGCAATGTTAGTTCTCCTTCCATCTTGCATCAAGCTAATTAGATAATGTCAGATCCACAGGGACCCTTGAAGATAAAGGGAGGTTTACATAAAGACACTAAGACTCATACAAAGTGGTGTCATGGGGTTGTTGCTATCTAGAACGTGCAACATGGAGCCCGTAATAGCAAACGTAGTCTTGCCAAAACACTGCATGTGGTTCACAGCTCTCAATGGTCCCATGTAGTAAGTGTTGCTTTATTTGTTCAGTTCACCACATTAGGTATCAATGTCATGTGTTTGTAAACTGGCCTCAGGCTGACGGCCTTTTTTCCTTGAATTGACTTGATGAAAGGTGCTTTTCTGGAATTAGTTTTCCGGCAGTTGTGTTGATACGAACCAAATGTAGTCATTTCTTCTTTTGGTGTGCCAGAGTTTATGGCGCGAATGAGGAATTAAACCATGTAAAGGGAGCTTACATTTACATTGGTTTGCTTTTCTGTTGGCTCCTCTCTAGCGATTTTAGGATAGCTTTGGTGGGGCTTTACCATCTTTGGACCTGTCTCGAGACAGCAGTACCCCAGTATATTACACAAATGGCAAAGATAGCATTCACATTGCACTATAGACAACTGGACTGTGCAAGAATGTGCAATATGCGTGTCTTTACATCCGTAAATAAGACACTTGTGTTTACGTGATGTGATAAGTATGCTATATACAGTGTAAAATGAATGGTCTTTAATATTGCGTGAACAATTCCCTCTCTTCGTCACTGAGTTGATGGTCTGTTGGTTTACATTCAGACCCCCCTCTATGTCGTCAACCACGGAGAGACCGGGCCAATCCGCTGCAACCGCTGCAAGGCCTACATGTGTCCCTACATGCAGTTCACAGATGGCGGGCGTCGCTACCAGTGTGGATTCTGCAACTGCGTCAATGAAGGTACGCTGGCCAGTCAGAGAAGGAAGCCCTCCTAGAGCTGATATTTAGCAAACTATTTTGTTAACGGCAGGGTTAGTCATGCTTGAGAACGCTTGCTAACTTTGAGTCCAATACAAACTCCCTCAGACGCTCTGCCTCGCACATTTAAACGCATTGCAAAAGCCTATCGGCATTGTTGCTGCACTTTGTTTATGTTCCTATTCACCACTTTGTTTATGTTCCTATTTACAGATAGCCTCGCGATACCATCCTGATCTCGTGAGCTTCAGTTTAATCTCGCCGCGAGAATCAGTCTGGAAAGCCTCGGAATCATTTTGAATGTGCCCGAGTAGCAACTGAACTATCTAATCAGCGTCGTGTTTATAGCTATACGGCCGTGGTTTTCTAATCAGCGTCGTGTTTATAGCTAGACTACCATGGTCTATAGACTAGCTATAGACCATGGTGCCGACAGTGAAAACGACCAGATGATTCATCCAATCAACGGTCAAGTATTTTTTTTGAAAATACAGCCATTCACAAACTGTTTCAATGTACGGCTCCCCAGATGGACTTGTGACAACAATTCCTCTGGTATGTCAGGTTAATTTACAGAGCCGTGTGTGCAGAAGTACTGGCTGATCTTTTTAACACGCACAGAGAACGCTCAGCTAGTGAAATTCAAGGAGATATGTGGTGAATTTGACACAGTGTTTTATCTTAACAATAGAATAGACTAGGCCTTTTAAATTGCAAAACGTCAATAGCTGTGAGAGACAAAACTTGAGGAACACGGTGGAATGACACAGTGTATTTCCCATCCGATCCCAGTGCCAGTCTTCTACTTCCAACATCTTGACCACGTGGGCCGCAGGGTGGACTTGTATGAGAGGCCTGAGCTGTCTCTGGGCTCCTACGAGTTCTCAGCCACCCTGGACTATTGCAAGGTACGTGTTGACAACAACTCACACAACACATCTGAGCCTGTCTTTACGGGTTCAGCTAAGGAAATGTCAGCCAGGCGTAACCATACCAAAAATTCACTTTGTGAATACGGTCTGAAAGCGCTCCATTGGGAAGTGTATTGGGCGTAGACCTCTGGTTCATTTTGAAGTTATCGGACAGCCTTTAACCAATCGGTGTTGCTGCATTTGTTTCTATTGCTTCATTTAAATCCATTTCAAAACAAACAGTTGACTTCAACGTCATTGCGCTAAGCCATCCCCACTGGTTGCTGATTGGTCCACCATCCAGGTGGCTGTGCACATACTAAAACAAACAGGGTGTCCACACAGCCAAAATTGACTGAGAGCAATAGTCAACTGGGTGGTGCCAGGCTAGGGAAATGTTGCATCAAGAGGAGCAGCGATGCTAATGACCTCTAGGCAATTTAAAATTGATCCAGAAATGTGTAATGCTAATAGAGCAATAGTACAATAGTACCTAGCCTGTAGCATTCCATTAGAGGGCTTGTACTTCCTTCCACTATTAATTAGCATCACCTTTTTATTCAGTGGCAGATGATTACACAGCGGCACAAACATGAAAGCGTTCAGCTGACGGTCTGTCTAAACCACCATGCAGTATATAGAGCAGTGAGGGAACAGCCCTCTAGGGCCTATGCTATGCGTTCATTCCAGGACAAGACAATAGATTAAGTACAAGCTGGCAAAGATACTCTTTCTTGTGCTTTGTTTATTCATATTTGGAAAGAGCTATTGCAGCCCAGCTCTTTGACAAAAGCCTTCAAGGTAGGTTGCTTGTCATCGGCGCTGTCTCCATGGAAACAAAACAACCACAGACTCACACCCCTGTCCCAATCCACTGCACTATAGCGACTCAATGCAAGCCAGCACTGAAACGCCTTTGGTGTTTTGATAGAGGCACAGAAACGGAAGGCAAAAAGCCCATATTAGGGCCTCACAAAGCAAGTTTGTGTGCAGTGCCAGTTGCATGGAAATCTTTATATGTAATGCAGCTATAGATGAGACTGTTATCTGTCCTATACACAGAACAACAAGCCCCCCAATCCTCCTGCATACATCTTTATGATTGATGTGTCTTACGCCAACATCAAAAGTGGACTGGTCAAATTAGTGTGTGATGAGCTGAAGACTGTTTTGGACAAGCTGCCTAGGTACGTGCACACACACACACCCATATATTCAAGCAAAATGTATATCGGGCTGTATTGCGTCTTGTTCTTTGTGATATGACAGATCTGTCCTCTCCTGTTCAACAAGTCTTTCAGTACAGCTATGCTGTGCTTTGAATAACATTCGATATGTTTGGTTGCTTGACTCTTTTATTAAATGCTGAGTTTGTGTTGGCCAGTGTTGTACAAAGTGAAGGATGACTGTTGCTATTTAGACTGAGTCACCCTCCCAAGTTTCTGCTTACCCCAGTCTGATCTGCCCTGAAAGCGTAAAATACGGACCAGATTGTATTTGCTGTAATTGATCAGCTATGCTAAAATCCATTTGGCTATTACATGTTGCTTTTTCCAAAACAATTTGAATGAAACACATCACTACATCACAATGGAGTCAACCTAACATTTTCCACCTAATGTTTCCCCCCCCTACATTTCCATTGGCCAAGTAATCCAATTCAAACTATCCCTGAAGCTTTGAAAAGTGTAACGGCTGGTAGTACAATAGTGCCAAATAACCAAAACAAATGCCTTGCCAAATATGGAGTCTCCACAAGTGTAAAGCAAAGTCAGGCAGAAAAGAAATTAGGCCAAGTATTTTGTGTGTCATCAGTCGAACATTCCTGCCTGAAGGTTTCCAGGGGTAGGTAGCCTATCAGTGGAGGTGGGGGGTGCCAGGATGGAAAGCAGTAGAGTGTCGACTACCATCCCTGTAAGGCGTTCTTTACACAGGACGTCTGGGGTGCACATGGCTCCGTTTTGGTGGTAGCCTCTCCTAGAGTGAGGGCTTGATTTATCCTCCAGGGGAAAGGATATCACCTGGGCACTCTGGAAATAATGTGGAAACTTTGCCTCTTTCTCCACTCAATTGCTTCAGGGGCTGTATCATTATGTCCATATTTGTCCAGAGCATTACATCATGCCTCAACCACTCCAAATACCCCCCCCCCCCCCCCCCCCCCTTCCACCCATCTTCTCCCTATTCACCCCCAGCTGTGTTTAAAATCTGACTTAGCCTCCCCTGCATTCTCTTCTCATGCTACTAAATTGAAAACACTCAGCATGTTACTTTTTTCCCCCCAAGACGGCCCAGGCAACAGGAAGAAAAAACCCAACCAGGTGTATGCTACTACGCCCGGCAGCATTGCCGTTCTGCTTCAAAGGCACACACGTTTCACGTGCACTTTAGTGCTGGGAGAGTGAGCAGTGTAAACTCCTCTGTAGCCTGTCTTCTGTCTGTCGACCACATGAGTGATAATGCTCATAGACGATGCCTTCCTCACGGTTGACCCAAGCACTTCCTTCATGGCCGTTCTGATTTACGACATGCTGGAGTGCATGTTCCTTACAGTGCCTGTGTGATTTAGCCAGAGAGAAGCAACACAATCCAGTTAGCTGTACATGTCAACGAGGAATGCATTTACTTTGATGCCCTGGAGTTGATGTAGAGTTCTAGCTCTGACTCTTGATGTACAGGAGATTTTTAACACAGGAGTACTCCTCTTCCCTGGCCTTATAAAACTAGAGGTAGCTATAATGGGTTAATCCCCAGTTGAATTAAATGTTTGTGGGCATAATCGGTTGGAAAGAAAAGTGAAAAGGTAGCAATCAAACTGCCCATCTACGGTGGTTTTATTTTTTTATTTGGTTATCACCGTGATTTAGTTAGACTGTTAAGTTCAAACAATAAATAAATAGAAAATACATAATAATGATTGATGTTCCCGATAAAATCTTTATTTTATAATATGTACAAAGACACACAATAATTCAGCATTACACTGTAAAAGTTTTCTTTTAATCAGTATTACCGATTATAATTATTAGCATATTAAAGGTAAAGTCAGCTATTGCTATTAAATGTAAGCTAATACACCTTTTGTCAAATTCAACAACTAGGCCTTTCTCCTCCCATTTTGCTATCCTAACGTTTTCTGTGAGTGTTGAAAAAATAAGCCGACAGCCCTGGCTCCATAAATATGTAAGTGGTGAACACCGCTTGTATAAACAAAGCCATAGTATTTACTACGCTTTGCTTCACAATGCATTTTCATGTGTGAGGCAGCGGCGCGCAGGACCGCAGAGCGATACTGTTTGGATTTGAGCTCGACGTTGGCAAGCGTTCTCAAGTGACTGAGAATAACTTCAAATTCTTTAAAATTAATTCATTTTGGTTGATAATTATTTTATTCATATTTCCATAAACACCACATCGTTAGTAAAAACACTTAGCTGTAATACTTTCCTCCTTCCCCTTTTCTACTGTACTGCAGAGAAAGTAAGTCTCATACAGACGTGAGCATTGTGTGTGTTTTCCCTCCATCCCTTCACCAGAGAGGAAGGTGCAGAGAGCTCACCGATAAAGGTAGGCTTTGTGACCTACAACAAAATCCTCCACTTCTACAACGTGAAGGGCACTCTAGCCCAGCCCCAGATGATGGTGGTGTCGGACACAGCCGAGATGTTTGTCCCGCTGCTCGACGGGTTACTCGTCAACTACCAGGAATCACGCACAGTCATCTGCAAGTAAGATGGCGCTGCTCTTTGCGTTGGTGAGGGGACGGTCATTTGTGATTGTATTGAAACAGTTTGTTCTGAGGGAAGGCAGGTGTACATTTGTTCTTTGAGGTAAATGCTCATGAACAGACTTTTAAATGGATGCTTAACAGCCGTACATAGCTTCTTTTTTTTTTTTTTTGGCATGTTGGATACATATCAATCCACCTTAGTTGCGTCAATTAAACACTATAAATACTATAAAGACTTTTTTTTACTATACTTTAAACAAAATAGTTTTTTTGTAGCGTAGGATTTAAAATTACATTTTTTTTTTAAAAAGCACAAATCACACCAAAATAACCGGTGTTTTTCATGAAGGAAAAACAATTTTCCCTCATACATTCTTGTTATGTTTAATTCACAACCACATACTTCTCCAAGTGATGCCATCTTCAGACAGGGCACATGCAGGGTTATGTCTGCAGTCTGGGATAGTGAGAACATACTGTGCGGCCTGCCACAGCTGTGTAGCAATAGAAGGATTAAATATGCTGACTGAGGTATCTGCCAGACTTTGTAGATAGCTAAACGCTGCATGTTGATGTTTGAGGTGTGCAAAGTTCAGAGTTCAGCCTTGCCCGTATATCAACGTCGATTGCATTATGACTTTTATTATGCTTGTATTAATAGGCCAATGCAAGTACTACGATTCTACTCGATTACATACATGAGATACGATTTTTAGAATGTTTCAAGGATTGTCCTGTCATGTTTAAGCCATCACAAAAAAATACATTATGTATATGACATTCCCTGCCATGCCTGCCTGTATGCATTCTTGAACGAGTTGCCTAATTGCATTCACTAAGTTGCTTTGAACGCATCTGCTAAATAATTGTATACAAAACAATATAGAATGTAGCACTAGAATGTGTTTATTTGTATCTTTGGTATCGTACATGAATGCCCATTACATGATAATATACAATATAGTGTGTATATACAATTCTGACATTTCTCATGCCATGTTTCTGCGATTAATTACACATAACCCTGTGTGTCCCTTTGTAGCCTATTGGACCAGATCCCTGACATGTTTGCAGACACCAATGAGAGTGAGACGGTTTTTGCCCCCGTCATCCAGGCTGGTGTGGAGGCACTTAAGGTAAAGCCATTGAAGCATTGTGCTGTGGTATCCAGAGCGGTCTTTTCCCAGCAGACAGTCCACAGAACTCAGCTATGGATAGAGACACATCATAACACGTCGCTCTCAGCCCGGTTTCATCGTGCTGTAGTCTCTGAAATACTAGCTTGGAACTAACATGGTTCCTTCCCTCCGAAAGCTACTCTTCCTTGAGTTTCTATTTTTGTTTGTTTTCGTGTGGAGTCTAATGGTCGGCTTTACGCCACATAAAATAATGTACTTATTCCTTTAACATTCTAGGCATAAAGCAAGTCTTAACAACTAAATATACTTTTAATTGTTTAAACAAGATTCAATGCACTCTTTCAATGCAATACTTTGTTTATTCAAGTAGATAAAAAAAACAAGGTTGAAGCCAAACCAAGAGGCTGTGTGATTTTCCCAATCGCTGTTAAAAGGCAAAGTAATTTGTATCATACAGTTGCTGTCGGCGTACCCCATAAAAGGGATTGTTTTCATTTGTCAACACAGCCAATATGTCCAAAACTTCCTGACTTTGGCGTTGGCTTGTAAATAGTAATACAAGATGTCGGACCAGTGACTCAAAAGATCTCCTGCTATTGTGTGTTGGTGTTTATTTTGCAGTCCAACTGAAACTTTTCCATTGACCCAAGGTCAGCGTGTTGGCGTCTATTGAAACAGTTTTCAGCTGGAAACAGTATTGCAAAAAAAAAAGAACACTGCCAGTGATTTATTCTGAAAAGCTACATGTTTTGACTTACATCTTTTTCACAACACTTGATCTCCGTAACATTGCTGTCCTGCTAGAAACGAAGCATGTGGCACTTTTGGAGGCCTCAGGCAATAACATTTCTCACCCTCGTCTTTTCTCCAACTCCCCCAGGCAGCAGAGTGCAGCGGTAAGCTCTTCATCTTTCACTCCTCTATCCCCACCGCCGAGGCACCTGGGAAACTGAAGAACAGAGATGACAAGAAGCTTGTCAACACCGACAAAGAGAAGGTGAGTTCAGTGTAAAAGATATGATATTAAACATGAGTGAGTTTCTCTAAATGTATTTATCAAATGGGTTATCAGTCACATGGTCATGATGATGTTTTCTCAATTTAAGATAGCACTTGACATGGAATGACACGGAATGCCGGTGTTACTGCAGTGAATTAAAAGAGAAAGTGGGAAATAATGCAGACAAGCATTGTATTGACCTTGTATGTTGACCTCCCAGTCAAGTGTCCATTGACCCGGTTACCTAGAACATGTATGTCAATGCTACTGTAGGTTACATACAGAATATGGACTACATTGTTGGTTTTCTACATGCACATGCGTTGTACATTTGCTTGTGTATTGTTTGTACAATGTGTCGTATTGTCTCGGGCTACAGTGTGGGTCTCACCCTGGCTGTGTGGCTGTTCCACAGACTCTGTTCCAGCCGATGAAAGGCGTCTATGAGCAGCTGTCTAAGGACTGTGTGGCCCAGGGCTGCTGTGTAGACCTCTTCCTCTTCCCCAGCCAGTACCTGGATATGGCCACCATGGCAGATGTGCCATCGCACAGCGGGGGCTCTGTCTACAAGTACAGCAACTTCCAGGTATACTGTATGAAGCAGCAACTTAGAACGCACACAACACAACGCAATGCGTATTTGCACAGCATACAGGCTGGGCGTGTGTACGAGAAATGTCTTAAAATGTCTTAGATACACATTTACTAATAAAATGCCTAAAGTCTTAAATTATCTTAAGTTCAGACTGGATGTGTCTTAAATGTTTTTTAAGTAAATTTGTCATCGCAAGATTATTTGTTATGCGTGCAATTCTCCCATTGTCGCCCGTATTCTTTTGTCACATGAAGCAATGAGTCTGCAATGCCTCGGTAGCCAACTTGTTCGTAACATTATTTGATAAAATGGGAGAACAACTACTCAGGGTGGTTAAAGCTAGTGTCTGGAAATGCTTATGAAGCAAATTGCACTTTTAAGTGTTTACTTGAAAAGAGTGTATTTTTTAATTTTGGTGTGTTTTTCCATTGCGTTTAGTCTAGAAAAGGGTATTAAAAAGTCTTGTGTGTGCCTGTAGACACATTGATACAGTTTGCAGTCATTTTGTCAGTGTAGGCCATTTACAGTACATTAAAATTAACATATTGTAACGATGCTTACCCAGTTCAAGACACGATTCTATCAAATAAATGGTATTAATGATGGCACTGATTATTCAGAACTATAAAGCTTCATATACAATTAAATTGACTCATATCGAGTGCTTCATTCTAAAGGAATAGAAACATTTTATAGTATTCTCCCAGCAGTGAAACGTTGCCTGGAATGGTTACATTACCTCCCCCTGGTGGTGACGGTGTGAATGTGAACGTATACATTGCTATTAATGAGCATGTGCTTCCTTCCTGATGAACAGGTGGAGACAGATGGGGAGCATTTCCTGCGAGATCTGCAGAAGGACGTGGAGAAGTCGATCGGTTTTGACGCCATCATGCGCGTTCGCACCAGCACAGGTAGGGGGAAAACACTGCTAATTCGTACTTACTTACCACAGATATATTACATTAGTCCTTACTACGTTAGGAGAAGATTACAGCAACCAAGGGACAGAGACTGAGCTCAGCTTGGCTGCCCTCTTTCAGGTTTCCGAGCGACCGATTTCTTCGGGGCCATTCATATGAACAACACCACAGATGTGGAGATGGCAGCGGTGGACTGCGACAAGGCGGTTACCGTGGAGTTTAAACACGATGACACGCTCAGCGAGGAGACCGGAGCGCTCATACAGGTACGCGCTCGCACACTACATAGTAAAACATGGTAGCGTAGCATTTATGACAGCATTGAGGAATATTACTTTGTTTTCTATCTCCCCTTTACGTTAATCCAGTTGTTTGTGTTGAGGTATACTTATTATTATTCATGGTTCGGTCATGACTCCCCTTCTTTGTCTGGTTTCCCAGTGTGCCTTGCTGTACACCACCATTAACGGGGAGCGCCGCTTGCGCATCCACAACCTGAGTCTGAACTGCAGCTCTCAGCTGTCAGAGCTCTACAAGAGCTGTGAGACCGACTCACTCATCAACTTCTTCGCCAAGTCAGGTGACTGCCGTTTAACACTCCTGTGAACGCATTCAGCATCAAGACAGTACTTGCTACTTTGACATCGACATTAAGGCTTTGAAAAAAATACTAAAACTATACAAATACAAGCAGTATAAACCTTATTTTACAATATTTATCTTTGCACAAACATTTTGGTTAAAACTACCGGTACATTAAAGTATTCTTCTGGTATCGTAAATACAATACAAGATATTTTCGTCATACCGTTTAACAAGCTGTTATTTGAAATGCCGGAAAGTGTTTGTCACTGTATGTAAGCAGTTTGTGTATGGACAAAAACATCATAACAACTTATGATGTGTGATAGTGTACTCACTTATAGTTGCAATACATTGTTCACCGAATTATTATGAGAAACCTTCAGATTAGTGACCTTCTATTGATCTTTTCCTCTTCTTTCATCAGCCCTAACATTCTCAAATGTCTTTTTTTTTTTAATTAAAATAGTTTTAATCCTTCCCCACATGATCCCTCTGTAAATTCCTGTCTACCAATTAAGCCAGTGTATTGTCCTCTCCATTAAACCACATTTGTACCCGCCCACCTAGCTTACCGTGCCATAATGAACCAGCCTCTGAAGGCCGTCAGAGAGATTCTGGTCAACCAGACTGCCCACATGCTGGCCTGCTACAGGAAGAATTGTGCCACCCCATCTGCTGCCAGTCAGGTGAGTGCAGCACTGGTGAAATATCACTATTAGAACAAAGGGCCTAACAATGAATGATAATTATTTTAATGTTTCAGACTAGCCTAGACTAGCCCATTACCACACATTCCTGCTTCAAACTACATAGGGTCATTTACATTTAAATATGATTATTATGAATAGCCTATACAATGTTTTTGCTGAAAATATGAGGCATTCCTATGATAGACGTTATGAAATGCCCTCATAGCCTATATAGGCCTTGAAGCTAGGATACAATCAGACCTCTGTTGTTCTCACCGTAACTAGTTCTGTTAATTCACTATGACATGTTTTATTGAATACCGTAACACTCTGACTCAATTGCTTCTATACTGGAAAAACTCCCCCATGGCATACATTATGATGCTAAAGAACAGAATTATCTGTCAAATTACTAATGACATTATTACAATGACACATTAAACAGCAAACACAATGTGTAATTAAAAACTGACTGTATACTGTATGATAGTACATCCTGCTCCTGTGGACAGTATTGACCTTACTGTTACTGTCTGTCTTGACAGCTAATCCTCCCTGATGCAATGAAAGTGTTCCCGGTCTACATGAACAGCCTGATGAAGACCCCCCCGTTGGTGGGCAGCACAGAGCTGGCCACTGATGACAGAGCCCACCACAGACTGTCTGTCATGGCCATGGGGGTGGAGGAGACTCAACTGCTGCTCTACCCCAACCTGCTGCCGCTGGTGAGGCGCTAATTAGAGGGACCTAGCTTGCACTGTGCGTAGTTGACATGTCAGTCGGTGTAGCGCTTCACATCTAGCATCATTACACAGCAGACTAGCTAGAGGGACCTAGCTTGCACTGTGCGTAGCTGACATGTCTGTCAGTGTATCATTACACAATAGATAGCCAGAGCACAAGTATGTCACTGTATTTAAATACACATGACAATACAGTACATTTGGACTTGGACTTAAGGTTTTTAAGGCATTTAGATGACTGGGATCTCCCTTCTCTCACCTCTGCCCTCTCTGGCGAAAACACACACTACACCATTAATGACACATCTTCATTAGTCACATTATGTTCCTATTCACGGGGTCAGGGCTGTGTAGACGTATCAGATTATTTTTTCTGAACACACACAGAATGGTAAGATAGCGAAATGCGAGGGAGATATTTGAATTTGACAAAAAAAGGTATTACAATTAGCTTGCAATAGCTAACTATACCTTTTTTTTATTATTTATTTATTTATTTATTTTTTTACGTTTTAAGTGTCTACTTCACTAATCAGGGCTACATATCAGACAACACTTGCAGCAGTGTGTGTATTTACCACTGTTGTACACCCTTGCCTTCCCCTTGGCAGCACAACATGGACTTTGGCAGCGAGGCGGTGCCCACTCCGGTGCGTTGCTCCGAGGAGCGCCTGGCCGACGCTGGCATGTTTCTGCTAGAGAATGGACACGCCATGTTCCTCTGGCTGGGCCAGGCCATCCCGCCTGAGCTCATCCAGTGCATCTTCAACGTGCCTTCTCTGGCCCACCTCTCAGCAGACATGGTCAGTGGACTGTTTCATCGCGACGTCACCTTGAGTAACTGATGCCATATGTGTTATGGGTAGATTTCAGATACTGCATGTGTATACACGCGCACACACACTGTACACAATACTGTATACAGTACATACACGGCTATTAGTCTACCAGGCTAAAGTCTTTATTATTAAGAATAATAATACATTTTATTTTTTGACTACTTTCAAGACACTTAAGGACATCTTACATTGAATACATTTTTACATTTTGTGCCCACAGGAAAAGCAATCCATACACTTATCTGTGCATATGTGGCTCGATGAGCCCATTTTCACTCCCATAACCTACTTTCACTGCCTAGCTCCTCCCGCCAGCTGTTCTTGGTTACAGGGAATGACCTCAACCGGAGATAATGATTTATTAATGTTACTTATGTTCATAACTAACCATGAATCAAGTAAAATGGTCTAGATAACAAACAGGTGCGGAGAGTTTATCACGCAGTTGCGGTGTTGCCTGGATGGGAAATTCTATCTGCTTTTGGGCAGGCTGATGTTGGACGACGTACTTGTTTTGTCAAATAAATGCTTGAGCTGTGCCCATTTTTTTATCTCGTAACCATCGTTTAGTATTTTATCATTTGACGTAGACTATACCTTCTCACTGTAGAGGGGCCGAACTGGATACACTTTGTGCAGAATATTAGCCAATACTGTGACTATGTATTTCCAGAGTGTGCTGCCACAGCTGGATAATCCCCAGTCTAGGAAGGTTTGTTCCATCATCAGAGCCCTGCTTGAAAAGAGGCCTAACTCTATGAAGGTATGAATTTGACTGCTTGGAGTGAAGTATCGTCTGGTATATGAATGAGTAGATGTGTGTTTTTGTTAATTAACAGTCAGTAATGTTGTACTTTTACTTGATGGGGTTTGTCTCCATCTAGTGGCTCCTTTTTTGGAGCCACTAGATGGACATCCAGATGTAGTGTTACGCTCTACAACCTTTACACCATCAGAATAAACAGCATTTATCCACAATGGCTACATTGGATGAACAGGTATTGCTGTAGTGCCACATTAACAAAATTATATTTTATGTTTTTTCAATCTACAAATAAATATGTAGGCTAGAGGCTCTTGGCTGTTTTATTTAGTTTAAATATTTCCAAATCTGTATTTTAAGAGCTGTAACTTTATTGGTAATTACATTGTTAACAAAAATATGATTGTTTTTGCAAAACATGCATTCTATTTAATGTATACTGAAATTGGGATTTTATTTATTTTTCAAAACGTGGCAGTAATCTTCCTCTTTCCCTTCCTAGCTCCAAATTGTGCGACATAAAGACAAACCAGAGATGCTGTTTCGACAGTTCCTTGTGGAAGACAAGGGTCTCTACGGAGGTGCTTCTTACATGGACTTCCTCTGCTATGTCCACCGGGAGATCAGGCAACTTCTTACTTAATGGCTCCCCCAACAGGGCATCCCATGAACTACACACACTTTACAGGATCCATTTGATTTGCGTGTTGACGCACATCCCCGCCATATTGTAAAGTGTCCCAAACTGTAATGGAGTTAATCATACAGGTACAAGATCATACAGGAGATTGCAATACATTAGTAGTATCTTTAATTTGCCTCTTTCTAGACCATATCTACAGTATATTCTGCATCTGCTCTAGATCACTTTGTTCATATTTTTGTTGCATTGATACACCAGTCAATGGAAAGAATGTTCTGTATGTTTTACGTTTTTACACTCATCCTGAGATGGCATTGTCTGATTGTTGGATTTTTACAACCGAAAAGCCATTGGTTTAAACCACAACATGTCCCCTTGTGAACAACGTTGAGCAAAGACGCCTACATATAACTGTACACTCTGCAAGTTGTGTTTGATGAATAGCACCTACTAAATTGTAAATGTACTTGGCACATTGTCAGGAGCACTTTAAGAAGTACCTTTCCATATGTGTCTAAGAGGTGGCAGGTCTGAGGGTTTTAATTTAGAGGGCACGAAGATATATGGTTGCTTCTCAGAAGGTCCATAAGAAGCAAAAAACAAGGAGAGCTGTAACATAGGGAACCCATGATGCATATGTATCACTTTCTGTCATAACCATTCATTCATTACTTAAGCGTGAGAAATGTAAAAATACAATCAGGGAAAAACACAATGGGACATGTACAGCAAGCTCTACTATGTTTTATTGTAACAAAGCGGTTCTAGGTTTATGTATTGGAAATCAAGTGCGATAGTGGCCAGTAGTGACAACCACCTTAGATGGGCAAAATATTTAAAATAGATGACATTAGTAATATCCAAATCATGCTGTCTAAAAGGTAAGGACATTTTAAGGCCAAATTGCACAAGCAGACTAAACATTAAGGGGATTCTGTGGCCTGTGTTTTAACTTCTTTACAAGTAAATAAGGGGTTTGCTTGGCAGCCCATATTGTATATAAATATCCTACGTATTCACAAAGAAAAAGTCACATTTTTTATCAAGTAATTTAACTACCAATAGTTAAATAGTAGTGTTGTACTAGTTAAATAATACAAATATCACATATCATTGTCAGATGGTCTTTTACAGTGTTAGAATAATATTTTAGTTTAAAATTCACATTATAGTGTCATTTCAGACATGCACGCACACACACAGACACGCATGCACACACACAGACACACACGCACACACAAAATAACACAACAATCCACTTTGTACCAAGCATTCTCAATTCTTTTGGAAGAAATCTAATGTTGTGTAACACATTTGTTAATTGGTAATGGAATAAAGACCTCTGGTTATCAAGACTGAAAATGTACGCAATGGCCATTAAATTAATGGCTTAATACACACTTTAACCAATTCAGTTAATTTCTGTTTTGACTTACAAAGGGATATCATTTATTTTTATACCACTATGGTAGATATTTGATGTGCCATACATGCAATATTGCAGTGGAACTGTTTCTGCATTGCCATTTTAAGTCCTGTTTAGGCATGATGTAATTCATACTTGAAATGGTGCTTGGTATGGTCATTAAATCTAAATGTTTTAACTAAAAATGGAAAACAAATATGAACCAATATTCAGAATGATATTTAGCCTAACATTCGAATGACATAATTACTCCAATACATGTATGGCACACTTATTTTGCTTTTGTTTTGTTTCTTTTCAAATATTAGTTGCATGTAGTATATCAAAATGGTTAGTTTGTAATGCATTGTTATTCATGAGGGATCTGTAAAATGTATTTTCGGGCCTGAAAACAGTGTCCATTTCGGTGTTGTACACATTTGACCATTTGCCTTAAGATGGAATCTTAAACTGTTGTACCGATTTCAATCTATATGATTTGTATGCAAATATATCTCAGGTTTTTTTCAATACCTTAACATGTTCAGTGACAAATTAAAACCAGTGATTTAAGTGCAACTGGGAGGAATTGCAGGTGGTACGGTGCTTTTGAAGATATGGGATTGGTTTGCCGTGTACATTGCAATCCAAACCCTGTACACATTGGTTTTAATTTCTGAAGTATATAAAAAAAATCCTATTCTGTAAAATGTATAATGTAACATTGTAATATCTAATTATAAAAAAGGCATTGTCAGTACATTCACAATGTAAGAAGATTCAAAACAAATGTTTCACCGGTTTATTGTTGCTCTTATAAAATGCACTCAACAGAAATTACACAATGACATAAAACTGGTAATCAAAATCGCCCAGCAGGGGGCAGTATACCCTAATGCATGTTTAGAGCCATGGCTCGTGATTCCTACATCTAATTCACAAAGGTCCCTGCAATACAAGCCCACTACATCTAAAGTAGCGCTGTCCAGAACTCTCACCTCTTCACGCTGGCATTTACACTATATACTGCACAGCATCCAATATGCAGCCTATTTTTAGGTTATTCATTGGTGAACAGGAGTTTGATGTTTCATCCAATACAGTTAAGATCATTTGGAAAAGATACATAGAAAATAAAGACATTCACAATCCCTTCAAAATGAAAAATTGCATAGGCCCAATATGATTAATACAAGAATTGAGAAGTGTCACCTAATTGTCACAGATGCAACCACATTTTCTTGTGTGCATGCACACAAATAGACCTACATTTATTTTCTAAGTCGTGTGTACACGTCACAAAGGTGGTGCCGAATAATTGAAAAAAAAGTCACTGAGGAAAATGCAGTCCAATGGGTCAGGTAAGACCGAATCCAAACGCATGGTCAGGAACCAGACAATTCATGCAATGCCATTCATGCTGCAAAACGTGAGTCATCCTCAGATGAAAACCTTTTCATCCATTTGACATGTCATATTTTGAAATTAACTTTTTCTTAGTACACATAAATATGTACTGTGTATAATTGTGAGAATGAATCCTCTGCGATTTCACCTTCTAAAATGGGTTATGGCAGTTGTACCAAGAATGCAATAACACCATTGTCATACTGTAATAGCAACATAACTGACAATCAAACATTTCCTTATTCCTACTGTATCCACTGGGGGGGAAATGATATAACTATTGATACTGAAATAACAATGTTCTTGTAATGCTTTTCTGAATCACAAATTGAATTCTCCATACACTAAGAAGTTTCTGTTCCGAAGGGTACAACTAATGCAAATCATGAAAAACATGCAAATACTGTTATGTTGCAGTGCCCAAATGTCCTCTTCATGAAAATTTAGTAACTTTAATAATGTGAAGTTTAACTCGAAAGTGTTCATTTTAGAGATTAATGTGTTTGTTTAGAATATCTCATATACCAAGTGATTGCTTACTTTGCAGAACATATATTGCAATGCATTATTATAAATCAAAATGAGTGTGTAGAGAGAGAAAATAGCTAGAAGCTAAAAACATCTGTTCTGCCATAATCATTCATTTCTCATCATGAAATTTGTATTGTAATGAATGGTTCGCATGATGAATACCTTTAGAATCAAAGTTATTATTAAACATTTAGAGGATTTTAAGGCCCTCTACCCAGTAGTAGCTTTGCGTTTGTTCATATTTGGTGCTTACATCACAGACAGAAGGAACACATCAAGCTGAATAGGTGTAGAGAAATAGGGTTGATGCCCTAAGCAAGGTTAGGGGGTTTATGGCTGAGCCTAATTCACTGAAAACAAAAGGGTAATTAGGTACAAACTACAACATTTGTATAAGACTCTCTCTCCTCCGAAACAGTGATGTTACTAAAGCAGCATGTAGAGTATACTATTCACCCGAGTGTAATATTGTACAACTGAAAGATTATTTGCACAGTGATCCCAAATAAATAAACCCAAACATATTCTGAGTAACTTCCAAAACAGAGCTTCAAAACAAATGGAAACATTATTAGACAATATACATAATCTTTATACAGGGAATATACATAGATAATAATGAAATACAATTAAAGCAGCATGTATCATCTTCTAGTCTTATACTCATGGCAGATCAACCTGTGTGCTTCTGTTGACAAGCCATCAATGTCATGGTCCAATGTGACATCAATACAATCCTTGCGTTGACTCATTCTAGTTGGCAAGTAAACATGGACAAAATTGAAAAGTTTCTCAGAGGTTTTATCTGTAGCATTATCTATTATACAATTTTAAAAATTGTACAGTCTAAATGTTTCTAAATGCTTTCATTGGACAGAAAAGGAGAGACCACACTGGTTATAGTACGAACCTTCTGGAACAGCAAGAAAACATTAACCAAATTGTCGACTGAGCTAGATACTAGATATATTTTATTTCATTTTCTCATGGGATGCGGTTTATGCGTCAAATTTAGGAAAGCATTAAACCAAAATTCTGATTTCTGAAAGTAAAATGTTAACAATATCTGACAAAAGTCCTGTTCTTTGTGTTCTTTATCATTTTGAAAATTTGTCTTCAATATTTATATCCCAAAATGTAAACTGGTGACACATTTTAATCAAACAAAACTTTTAACTGTCAATTTATTCCAGAGCGTTCACACCATAATACTTACTCCTATTTTGGCCCACTGCAATAAACAATTGCTTTCTGTCAACAGTTGCTGCGGAGCACATTCCACACAGCAGAGTCAAAGACAGGTAATGGGCAGTGTAGGTCTTTTCTCAAGTGTCTGCGGTCAGCCAAGACTTAAATAACATTTTCGAAGAGATGCATTGATCTCATGATGTTTTCATCCTGCGGACAAGATTAACAACAGCATTGAGGGAGGACAAGTCAGGAAGCATTCTCATGCCACCCAGAACCGCTTTTTGTGGAAGGCTGCCCTTCATTGTTCCCTGTAGTGTATTTGAAGTGAGAATCCCTCTGCTTTGATCAAATATACGCTATTATACGCTAGTATTGACCTCCGCACTTGCTTTGAAATATGAGCATTTAAAGCTCAGAATGTTACAGACGTTTGTAATTTGCATACGTGACATTTAACCCAAAAAAAAAAAAAAAAAGCCTTTTTTCTCCCCCCATTCATTTAATTGTTACATTCTGGCCTACTGAAACTAAACCTCACCCTTCACGATACGGTAAGTATACCTTTAGACCCAGGCATCTTCTGTTTGCCTTGAACAGTGTATTATTGCGGGTTATGTTACGCGGGCACAACTTACATTTTGGCAGCAGTCGACAAACTCGTCGATGGTTACCACCCCGTCCTTATTCTTATCCATCTTCTGTGAGGATGGAAAGGGAGACGGTTAAAGTGAGAGCCTGTTTCTGTGCACCGCAACACAAACGCTGTTAAGCTGTGAACGTGCCTGGAAGAAGATCTCCACGTGCTGCCGAGGCGTGTCCTCTTTGAGGAGAGGGTATGTGCATTTGCCCATCATGTCGTAGATGGCCTTCATGATGTCCAGCATTTCCTAGGAGGCCAACAGTGGCTGGTCACAACATCACACTCATATGCACTCGTGTTTTCACCCACCACAACCCCTAAAAGGTGGTCTGTGCCCCACAGGGACATTACTATAATATACAAATATAAACTACACGAGTATACATTATTAATTAGACTACTAAAAATGTAGTGATATAATGTTAAGAGAAAAACACATATATTATGAAGTAATATAATAAAATACTGTATGTTAGATCACTTCGCATACCTCTTTAGTTATATATCCATCTTTGTTGATATCATATAAGTTGAACGCCCAGTTGAGCTTTTCTTGGACAGTGCCTCGCAGAAGAATGGACAGACCCATGACAAAATCCTACATAGGACAGCAGATAGACACGCTTTGTGTTAGTGACAACACACATACATTTGGCCAGCGATTTCCTAACATAAGGGGATAAGACAAGCAGGATGCCATTTATTAATTAAACATTGATGCAGTTGCACTTCAAACCAAAGGAAACATTATAATATCAAAGTTATATAAAAAGCCCAATAAGTGGGAATATTTTAATGTTTCTCGACAGGACTGACTGTATCTTGTGAGTCCCAGACTTGTAATAGCGAGTCTCTGTTCTAATAAGATGGGTTTCGCTGCTCATAAATATTAATAACATGTTAATAGCATTCTCAAATAGATGGGGCAAATTAAATTGAGTCAATTTGCAGTGTATCTAACGCCCTGGAGACATGGATCACCTAACCTTGAAAACAGTTTGATGTCATTTTGTAGATGCCTTCAACATTGTCCTGGGGCGGCTTGACTATGCAACTCTTAAAACACACAACCATTAAAACAAAAGATATTCCTTCATAGAAAGATATTCCTTCATATTATTACCAATATTAGTACAACCACCTGATGTGGGTAACAGCTAATACATCAGTGTTCAATGTCTTTACTCTATCTTACCTCAAAATTCACAGATCCATTGTGGTCCGTGTCGAACGCATTAAACAGGAAATGTGCGTAAGTCGATGCATCTGGGAAAAGAAGCACCAACAAATAACGCAAAGTAACACCAGTATAGCAAATCAATTTGCAGCAGCAACTGGCCATCATGAATGGGGACACATGTAGCGTTCGTACCTCCTTGTGGGAAGAACTGTGCGTAAATGTCCTTAAAGGTGTCTTCATTGACCACTCCACTGGGACACTCCTGTTGAGACAAAGTGCCTCCCATTATCAGTAGGACTGTTGACAATGTTGTGCTCTTGTTCGCTGATGAGATATAATGAGGTATACATACAGTATATCTCATGATAAACAAAGCTATATCAGCTTTAAGCTAGGATAGGTTACATTAATTAAATGAGCGACCCCATTTGGTCACAATATGCAACTGTACTACTGTATCAATGTGTTTTTTTCTGCTGTAGTTGCACACATCAGGTTAACATAGAAACTTTTTACAGTATGTAAACCACTTACAGCATGTAAACCCCTCCCAGTTCCAATACTTATATCAATAAAACATTAATCATTAGGCACCAGACAGTAGCACTAATGTAGATGTTTTGCAGTTATGAAGAAGACACATTGCTCTGAGGCTTTTTGAGGGCAGTGCTAAACACACAAAGGGCTTTGTTCAGTTTTGCACAACTCCAATCATGAAAACCGCAAGCTGAATAACTGCAGACCTCTTGTCAAAAAGCCATTGAAAAGACACTCTTGGTTGTCTGGAAGCATTCATTCAAAAAGATGAGAAATTGAATCTTGTTATGCAACAGCCTACTTCATAAAAACAGCTTTCTCACATGAAAACTTACGAAAAGCAAAGTACTACTAAGTACTGTATGTGGTGAATGAATTTGCACATTGCAGCCTATCATTCACTGGTATAACAACCTTGCTAGTGAAATACCTGTTTGGAGTGGTAGGAGCAAGCTAATGTCCAGTTCAGTTCATGAATATGGAAATGGAATTTTTCACACAGAAAAATAATAGTACTTGACAGACCTTGTCAGACCTCAAGGACCATTTATGCTTCTGCGTCGCACCTACGTGGACCCTACGGTGTAGACTCCTCGTAGCCACCTACCCTAGTACGGCGTACCTTACGGTGACGCACACCTCTCAAAGAATTTAACTACACATCCGTCCGTCGATTTGCCTACGGGGATTTCCCTATGTTATTTCCTTGATGTCGGGCAGTGCAAAGCAGTCTTTTATAAATACTATTTTGTGTCTGCAGATTGTTTTCCATGTTAAATGTTGGTGTAACTAAGAGATTCGCTGGCAAAAAATGTTTTACACTATTAGTAGCCAAGACAGGGGTTTCTCTATGGGATTTCCTTGTTGTTCAAGCAGCAAAAAAAAAAATATTTTGCTGTAAAATAGTATTTTGTGTCAGCACAGATAGTTTTATATATTATATGTTGATGTAACAAAGAGATTCACTGTAGAGAAACATTTTTATTTCAAAATGTTAACACTCAATTTGTGCTCTAATTCTGGTGCATAAGAAGACATGGCACTTCTGCATTTTGGGGCTTTGCATCAATCGCATGCACATTCAACGCGCATTGGTCCGGGCGGCCAACAGACCAGTGCAGAAGTATAACATGCTCATGACGGCGAAAGGGATGCCCGTAGCTGACGCCGTAGGCTACGCATAGGTGCAACGCAGAATCATAAATGGGCCTTGAAGGGTCAACTTGTATTAAAGGCATAGTAAGTGATTGTCAAGTTCACTAAATATCTCCCCACAGTATGCTAGTTTACCGCTCGTTGTGCGTGCTGAATTGAATCAACTGCTTCCCTAAATAGGAACACAAAGCAGTGCCGACCGCACACCACAACAATATCCTAGATTTTGCATTGCCTTTCCAGTGTGTGGGGCGGAGCTTCTGAGGGAGCACTCTATGGCATTGAAAGGAGAGGTGTTTTTATTTTTATTGAGTTCAAATATAAATTCATCCAGAATTACTTACTATATCTTTACAACCTTCAGTCTAAAGTATAAGGTGCTTGTGTACATTTTGCCCTGTGGAATTTACACTGACCTTAGTAGCTTTGGTTATTTATTGGCGCAAAGGACTATAATATGAAATTCATACCACATACAGATTGTCCATTTTCCATTAACTTGTGGTTCGTTTGTAAATGAGGTATCAAGGGATCCTTTTCATGGATGTGAACCAGTAATGACAGAACTGACACTTTAGTTGATAGTATTGTCAATGCTTGCTAATCTGCACTAAAGCCAACAGACCCCTAATGAACATAATCTCTAAAAGGGCTCCTTAGGAAGAAAAACTACAAATGAATCGCTGACCCTGACTGTGTGGCCAATCAGATCAATTGTCTGTTGTAGTGTTGAGTTATAATCAAACACAGCATACTCCGCACAGCGGAGAATATAGGGATTACCGGGAAGAAAAAAAAAATATATTCATACACACATACACAGTATACAGGTGTGTGTATGTGTGTATGTATGTATGTATTTAGGTGTATACTGTATTTTTTAAATAAATAAAAGAAAGAAAATACAGTATACAGGTGTGTGTATATACAGTCATGTGAAAAAGAAAGTACACCCTCTTTGAATTCTATGGTTTTGCATATCAGGACATAATAACAATCATCTGTTCTTTAGCAGGTCTAAACATTTGCAGATTTCCATAATGGCCCTATTTTGAATAAAATAATTCTACAGTGAGAAAGTTTATTAAAAAGTGGAAAGCATTCAAGAAAGTTGTCAATCATTCCAGGAGTGGATGTCCCATTAAATTCACCCCAAGGTCAGACTGTGCAATGCTCAGAGAAATTGCCAAAAATCCAAGAGTTACATCTCAGACTTTACAGGCCTCAGTTAGCATGTTAAATGTTAAAATGCATGGCAGTACAATTAGAAAAAGACTGAACAAATGTGTATATGTATGTGCTCCTTTATAGTAATTGAATCATACTCAACTGTAAATTGATTTGGATAAAACAATATTCTGAATAATATAAATCACATATGTAGAAAGACAATTGTAGAAAATGACAGATCCTTTTGTGGTGAATGAAAAATGCTCTAAAATGTAATAAGTGACTTCTCGAAAAGACCACTAGAATAGCTACATCAGAGGAGACAGTGAAGTAAAGATAGCTATCAGCCACTTTGTGGTTTCCACAAAGTGCACTGTGTGTGTGTTTTACAGCCAAATTACTCAGTTTTTTAATGAACACAAAGACAAGAAAGATTGGACTTTTTCTCAGGTTGAGAAGTTGGATGGAACCATGCTGCAAAATTGCTGAGATCATTAACTTAACTGGCAGTGTATATTATATTCAGTTACACAGTAAGTAAGGACTTTAATATTACTTTCTGATACGTTTAAGTTACCAGTGGAAGCTTCCACACCATTTCACACATCTCCAACGTATTATCTTTTAAGTGTACCTTTACATATTTTGAGTTCTCATGTGAAGCTTTATTTGATTAGCAAAATCATTGAATATAAAACATTGCCTTTCTACTTAAGATAAGTGCATTAAATTAGATTTGAAGTGGGTTGTGCGTATCCCTATTTGTTTGACTGAGCCATTAGATTGTTGTTGTGTTAATGGGTCAAATGTGCCTACAGTAGTTTTATGCACATTTGAGCCTTTACTCATAAGAGCATTTTAATAATATTAAATGATGTGAAAATATGATAGTGTGTTACTGCATGCAGGACACGCACACTGGCTACAGATTTCATAATAAGACACATCCTTTTCACCGTACTAGTGAGTAGTAGGTAAATAGTGAACTAAATGATAGTGTTGCGTTAAACTCCAACACAAATCAAACAACACTGCTAGAACCAGGACCCACTAGTGGACTGTGCTACATCCAAATGTGGCTACTGGCTAGTAGCCTTCCAGCTTAAGAAACAAGATATTCTGTCACCCAGGCAGAGCAATAATGCTATTGTGGAGGATGACTTCGGTTCAAATGATGTCCTGTTGCAGACAAAGCACAACACACAGTGCCAGAGGTCTTATTCCAAGCCCCACTGATATAAGGCAAAGCTCCACCTTGACCTCTCCTGTGTTAGAAACAGGTAACTCGTAAAGTGTGTTGATAAGAGAGGCAAGCTCTCGCTGTCACCCGGGGCTTTGCTGCACTTCTAAACAACAGGCACTATGGACACAAGGCCAGAATTCTCATTATGGGAGCAGTTGTAGACTAAATGTCTCTGGCAGGCCTTAAAAAAGAAAGAAAGCTTGCCATTGTTCTGCTATACTGTCAAAATTGAGTGAAAAACACATTTTGTTTTTGCGATACAGATATGTGCTATACTGTACATACAATGTGACTGTATCAGTATTCCCAAGATGTCATTTTCTGTGGCTTCTCAATAAGAAATACTGGCAAAACTGTACATGTCCATCTTCCCAGTTAACGTCCCGGCAGGATTCTCTAGATCACATCACGTGAGAATACATCCTGCCAGGCCAAGTTACCGAACAGGGGCTTGGACCAATCAGCATCCTATCATTAATGTTTGGGAATTGCTGTGTCAAAGGACAAATGCTCCCAGGGTCCTCCAACCATGTCCCTTCTGTCACCACCCAATTTGTGTTGAGTTAATTCTGGGTCACCTCATTATGCCTCACACCACTGGTGACAATGACGTGACAGGATTTTATTTGGGCCACGCAGGAGACCTTTTTTGCAACCTGTATTGCTTCAGAGTGATCTTCCATAGTGTCTCAAGTATGACCTAGTTAACCCTTGTATGGGAAAAAATGTGCCGGAAAAGAAATAGAAAATCAATTTTCTATTCCAAGCACCAGAAGGTGATTTGTCAAAAACAAGAGGCTAAATGGGTGCACTAAATATTAATTTATCACAAGAACAGTAGTGGAGGATATTGGGATTAAACACAATAACACACAGAGGATAGATAAATTAACTCATGCCATTTCAGGTACCTATACCTTTCAAAAATGAACAATATGGACTATAAAGCGAACTGAATTCGCATTCACAATCACATTTTTCAGATGCATTTAGAGTGATTTGTGTTTGTGTGTGTGTGTGTGTGTGTGTGTGTGTGTGTGTGTGTGTGTGTGTGTGTGTGTGTGTGTGGTCATGCAAAGGCGAATTATACAATAAGTGAAATAGGGTGCCATCTAGTGAAAGGTGCCAGTACTGCACTCAAGTTAGTCATGATTGCAGCATGTGTGAGTTAGCAGTTGCCTTAGGCACCATTACGGCTGGAGCAAGCACTTAAGGTAAACGGTCACTTACATTCTTAAAGCCGCGGTAGAGGATCTGGAGCTCCTTGCGTGAGAATCGCGTCTGGGCCTCGAGCGTCTCCAGGCCCTCGGGGCGATGGCGGACAGCAGCTAGTTCAAGCTCATCCTCAATGCTGTCTGGAGAGGAGGAAGTGAAAGAAGACATTTTTTACCAACTGCAATTCCCGATATTGGGATTAAAGCATAATTAAATAGGATAGACATGGAATAAACATACTTTTATCAAGAAGGACATTTGTTTTGTTTGAAACACCATAACTTGAATTCTCTTTCGCTGGTGTAATTTGACAAAACCAAACAAATTATTCAAATCTCATCTCCTACACAATCTCTGACAGTGGCAGTGTTAGCGTTAGCAACAGCCTACACCGCAGAACACAGAAAGCCTCTTTAGGCTGTTGCCCATTGCAGATCACTTTGGATCTGCTCCCATGTAAATCAGTGAGTCTTTGCACACTGCCGGCGCCTTTTTTTTCTGCCGGGAGTCGATTTTTTTCCATCTGTCTTTGTGTTTTTGTAAGAAAACCGGATTCTTGGTTGTTAGCCACACCCCCATCCTCCATGGCCACTGTGTCTCGATCAGACAGTTGCTAAATGTCCTATTTATATAACTTACAGTATGTTGCTCAATTGTTGTCATAAAATGTTAATATATTTGTGATTATAGGTTTGCTGTCCTACAACATGCATACTAGTATGTTAATACTGCACGATGAAGGCAGTGCACTAATGGTCATCATGACCAATTTACATAGAGAGTGCTGGTGGGCGGTGCGGAATGCGGCAATCCGCGAGTAGTGTGCAAAGCATAGCGGAAAAACAGTCCCGAAAACGCTTGCGCTTGAGCTCCGCATCAGCTCCCTCCGTGTGCAACAGGCTTTAAAGTTTAAGTGTGTGTGTGTGTGTGTGTGTGTGTGGGGAGGGGGGGGGGGGGGGGGGGGTTATATGGCACCCCCTTTTGAAAATTTTAATGGGCATGAAA
>JAODOY010003477.1:0-11507 GCA_025399855.1 Forbesichthys papilliferus
TGAAAATAATACTACACAAACATTAGATGTTGCCATGGTTTAATTTAACATAACATGTAAACATTCACAGTGCAGGGGGGAAAAAGTATCTCAGTCTCAGTCAGGAGAATCCCCACGTTTTCACTGTTGGTCCTCTGTCCGTGACGCGCTGGACTGTGAAAGAGAGGCCGAAGGTGCCGTTGAAGGGAGGGAGGGAGATTACAGCTGCATCTTGTCCTCACTGCACAGAAAGGCACAGTCTGCCTCTGTCTAGCTCCCTGTGGAGTGTGTGTTTGTGTGTGTGTGTGTGTGTGTGTGTGTGAAATGCAATCTACTGTTGTCCTCCATCAGACTACCAGCCCTGAATAACCCCCCCCCCCCCTCCCCCTCCCCCCCCCCACAGACCTGATCCACTGCACCAATGAGATGAACGTGAGCGTTCCCCAGCTGGCCGACACTCTGTTTGAGCGCACGGCCAACTCCAGCTGGGTGGTGGTGTTCAAGGCCCTGATCGCAACGCACCACCTCATGATGTACGGCAACGAGGTGAGGCAGGCACGCACACACACACACACACACACACGCAAGTGCATGTTGCAGAAGAAGTATGCTTTTAAAAGTCCTTTGAATGCTACCACTAAAGGGACATTTCCGTTTCCTTGTGGAGCCAGTTATTACATTTTAGACGTTACATCCAGAGGGCGGGCTCCCTCCTCTCTGGTTTGTTATCTGCTGGTGAGAGGAGGCTGTGGGGGGGGGGGTGTGGTCCCCTCTTCACCATAATGCAAACAGGACTAGGGGGGTTGCTAAACGGGTGCGGCCTTTCCTCTTTTTGAGCGTCCTCACCAGTAAACTCATTCGGAGACATTGGTGACCGTGCGGGACCTTTTAAAGGTGGAGTCTGCGATTGTAAGCTAATTTCCCCTTGTTGCCCGCTTGCTGCTCATTCTGTGTGTTGGCGGGCAAGGGGCATAGCTTCTGAGGGAGCAGCCTATGGCGTTGAAAGGGGGCGGAGCTTCTGAGGGAGCAGCCTATGGCGTTGGAAGGGGGCGGAGCTTCTGAAGGAGCACCCTATGGCATTGGAAGGGGGCGGAGCTTCTGAGGGAGCACACTATGGCATTGGAAGGGGGCAGAGCTTCTGAGGGAGCACCCTATGGCATTGGAAGGGGGCGGAGCTTCTGAGGGAGCACCCTATGGCATTGGAAGGGGGAGGTTGTTCTTGCGGAGTTCACACATCAAAAATCTTTCGCCAGTATCGCTGACTCCACCTTTTTAAATGCTGAATAAAGAACAGAGGGCAGCTGCTGGCAATACACGTGCACTGTATGCTAACCCCCCCCCCCCTCCTCCCCTCCCTGAAAGAGAAATGGGGCATAGTCCTGCTTGTACCTCCGCTGACACCCAGATTACGTCAGGCCTTACCAGGTCCATTCATCAGCTAGGCAGCAGTGCTGACTGAAACACAGGTGTCCCCGGGTCCCCGCCCCCACCCCCCCACCCTGTGTCCTTCTCACCGCTCCATCCGTCATAGTCTCAACACGCACCGCACCAGCTAAATGTATCGCCTGACTACAAAGCGCAGCGAGCGCTAGGATGGATGGTCCGTAACGCCAGAGGAGACGGTTGTGTCCAAATACCTTTCCGTCTCCGCTGGACCTCGTGGCTGGAACAGACGCTGCAGAAATAGTCTGGCTGGCCGGTTTGGTCTTGAAGACCTTTTTTAAAGTCTGTCCTGTGTGCGCGCTGAGAAGTGAATCTACACAGCCTTCGCTCTGCAAAATGGAAATACGTGGCGGTGCATATCGCACCGCACTCACTGTACATGCCTTTGCAATTGTGTGTCCTGTGTTGGGGGGTGGAGCTTCTGAGGGAGCTCCTCATGGCACTGACCAGGGAGAGGTTTTTGTTTTGATCCAGTTCTAATGGCAAAAGTCTTTGTGCGAAGTCCCTGACTCCGCCTTCAACGTCGAGAGATGCATCAGAGTACACAGAGGGAGAGGGAGAGAGAGAGAGAGGCAAAAGGACATTTTATCATAGAAGTCGGATGGTAATTTCAGCACACTTAAAATAACAGCACGCTGTTTTCATTTCCAGGTTCTCAGAGCCATCCATTAAAAGCTGCCTTGCATCCGTTACTCATCTAAATGTTGTTTGTGCCGAAGCCTAAAATCAAAACGCTGTTTAGCTGTGTCGTGCTGCTTTCCGACCTGTCAGTCACACGTCAATAATAACCAACTTTGCCGCTTGCATGCAGGAATCAGGAACACGCCCCCCCGCCTCCAAGATAAAATATATGAAACATTTGAGGCGAGACACAGTCGCCTTCTGGACTTAAAAATGGAAGATGGCAAGCAGTATACAGCCGAACCAACCGACAGAGTTGTCATGAAGATTTAACATAAAACATTTTAAGTTCACACGCTTTTACCGTACACAAGACAGAAAACTAATGGACATAATCTACCGTTTGTATGAAAATGCACCAATGATCAGCCGTATCATATATTTTGGCTTAATTCATTTAAAATAGGCTAGGTTTATTTAAATATGTTTTGGTTCATCTACGTGGTTTGTTTACTGTTCTATTCTCATGGTTACCTCAAAACGAGACTCATTGCTTCCGTTACTCTGGGCCTTTCACGTGAGAGGCGGTTGGTTAAATTGTGCACTGATCAATATTTTAACAACAAGTTACTTCCTAAAAATATAATGTATTACCACTTTGGTAAACTGTTCATTCAGCACTTTTATTTTCTTGCGTACATGTTTAACTGCTACGTACTTGTACAGTAGTCTAGTCAGCAGGCCTCATGTGTTTTTCTCACCATGGTGCGACTTCTACAATTGCCCTCAAAAATCCTCCCTTCTGGGAAGAGAGAGCGAGCCAAGGTTGAAATACCGCCAAGTAAAACATGAATGGTTCTTTTTATTTATTTATATATATATATATATATAAATGCATCCAGTCCCCACATACTCCCACTCATTTTTTTTCCTTTTCCCACACATACATATTTGGGAATTCACAGAAGGCTAAAACCATTTGGTTTGGAATTTAAATTTTAAACAAATGTTAAGTAAGTAATTAAATGGAAAATGATACCACGGTTGCCATTTAATCTGCCTGTAAACGGTGCCATCCCAAGTCCTTAGTGGGCTGTCTTAAGTCCATATATAGTTCCCTAATTAATACCCACAGTGCGGTCTACAAGGATTTCCTTATCCCCGAAATGCTCTCGCTCACGATGGCGGTACAGATGGGTCTGGGTAATTGACGACAATGATGATTATCATTGTTTTCGTTGCGTTTTAATGCTGTTAGAAGCTCTAAAACATCTCTGAAGGTCCTGAACACGGATTCTTTGTTCAGAAGGGCTACCGCTAACATCTCCTCCTCCCATGGAGTCCTCTTCTGACGCCCCTGAGTCTGTACTGTACGTTGGCCGGCCACTGGAAGGCAGGTGGAGAGACGGGGAAGGGGTCCAGGGGAGGTAACCATGGTGAAAGGAAAGGACATGGCAGGAAGACTGAGTGAGATAGTGATGGAGTGCATGGAGACGTGTGTGTGTGTGTGTGTGTGGAGAGCATCAGTCATTAAGGACATCACACCAGAGCAGGACAATGTGCTGAGGACACTGCTGCTCTCAGCAGAACCCCTTTGTGTGTGTGTGTGTGTGTGATCAGTATGTTAGCTGTACAAATACAGCACACACACGCTATCTTGACACACACGCTACATATGCTAGCTTGACGTCATAGAGACACACACACACACACAGTAGAGTTTGTGTGTGTGTGATCAGTATGTTAGCTGTATTACGAGTCAATGCACGCAGGCGCACGCACATTATGCAGCTTGACGTCATAGAGACACACACAGTAGAGTTTAGAGAGATTATCAGGTTTAGCCGGGTGGGGGGGTGGGGTTCCGTGTTGTGTCACGGAAATGGGGAGGATGTTGTTTTGTGTGAGCAGTGTTGGGCAGGTTACTCAGGAATTGTAATGAGTTACTAGTTACTTATTAGACCTTCAAAAAGTAATATTACTTTACTTATTACTTGGTATTAAAAGTAATTAGTTACATTCCTATATTATACAACTTTCACAATCGCTACCACTCCCTGAAAACGGACAACCTGTGTGACCTTGAGCTTTCTTCTGATGGGGTCTAACATAGAAATGATGAGTGAAACAGAGGGGTTGGTGTGTGTTGAACCTTATCTCTACAGCACACGCACACCATCTGGGGGGTGGAACAAACTCACACTGTAATTCCGTTGTAGGTTGTCACACAAGTTTTAGCTTGAAGTAAAACAGTATGATGTCCTATTGGCTTGACGCGCACACACACGCAGGCACACACACACACACACAGAGAGTGTGATGCAGTGTCACTGTGATAAACCATAAAAACTCTTGTATTGTATCTTGCAGTCATACACGTAGGAGTGGTAATGTGTGTGTGTGGGGATTTAAAGCAGTCTTCACGACCCGCTTCAGATCCCTCCACCACCACCCACTGCGTCCTTGCTGCTGACAGGTTAATGCTTGAGCCCACGACGCATGGTTACCACGGAAACAGCCGAAGGTCAAAGGAGTAACGCTGCATAGTAAAGACAGACTCAGTGTGTGTGTGTGTGTGTGTGTGTGTGTGTGTGTGTGGTTTGACAACATACAATCCAGCAGGGGGTGCTATAGTTACAGTGACAAGCGGTAAGCACAATACATAAAAACACTTTTTTTTTTTTTGGGTGTCCTCCTGGGTTTAGGTTGGTTACGGTATTTTGCTTCGCTTCACACCACAAGGGATTCGCGTCACTAGTCTTGTGAGACCATCCTGATCTCGCAAGCTTCATTTTAAATGTGCAGTCAGCAATTGCAAGCTAATTTGTTTTGTCGATTACACCAAATACCTGCTCGCATTTCGCTAGCTAACCGTTCTGTGTGGGAAAACGCATAATCAGATACTTCTACCCAGCCCTGGCACCATGAATCGGAATATAACTCCTACGCTTTGCTTCACAATGTGTTTCAGTGTGTGGAGTGATGCCACACATGCGCGGAGGGATATTATTAGCTACAAGCGTTCTCAAAAATGACTTAAACCTGCCTTTAACTTACCACGATAATCAGCCTGGAAAGCCTAGAAATCAATGCTAATGTGTCTTGTTGTTAGTCGCAATAACGGGCAAGTGCATTTTATCATTACCTTATCATCATCACTGCCAAGAATGATGTTTTATAACTGTATTTTCACCTCCAGAGTCGTGGATCTACTGTAGTGCGTCACAATCTCAACAACACTTTGCCTCACAGTGGCACTTTTTGTCTTGTATTGCCACTATGCATGTTAATTCTTCCATTAACTTAATCTGCAGATGCTTTCATCCAGAGCGATTTACCAAGAGTGCAGTTCAAAGTAGTTTCTACTGCAATCTTAACCGTGTGTGTGCACGTGTAGTGTGCGCGCGTGCTTGCTCAAGGGTGCATACAGGGAGGGCAACTCTGGGGCTTGAACCCGCGAACTTCTGGCTGGAAGTCCTGGGAACATCCAGACCACACGACTAATCTTTCCCTCCAATCTCAATCTTCATTTTAACATCTTGACACAGCATCTTCATTTTAACATCTTGACACAGCACGTTATGAACGTATAATGGTGAACGTGTAACTGATAGCATCTGGACTAGAGTTTAACTGACCGTGACAGCTACAGCAAAAAGGGACATCACCAGATATTGGTATACTAAGCCTAGTGATTAAAGTGTCACAGGCTTTACAGCAGCTTTCAATTCCACTCAAACCACGACCGCCCCTTTTTCCTTGCTAATGCTAACGGCACACGGTTTACATTTGCTTTTGTATCTGCAGTTGTGCCTACGATTTGATTGGAGTTTCCTCTCTAAATACTCTGATTACCACACTCACTCCCCTGTAATCGAACCCTTTGATTCACCTCCATATTCAGCGGTCCCATGTCAGAGTAGGAACTTGTAACTTGTAAGGCCATGCAAGCTGTTGGAGCAGAAGCCTTTTGTGTAGATGTTGTGGGGGAAACAGAATATCTCTCCCATTCTCACTAGGAGGGAGGGAGGGAGGGAGAGTCAAGAATACATGAAGTTGGTCTGCGATATGCTAACATGAATTATCTAAACAAGCTGACCTGATGGGTTCCATGCCCTCTCCTCTCCCTTCCCCTCTTCTCTGGCGTTTTCCCTCTGCGTTATCTTTGTTGAATTATGCAGCCAGCATTCCTCTCCAGGCCCACATCCTTGTCTGTTACCTTCCCACTTTATGTCTAGGCACCCATGGTTCTCCTGTGTCTAGGCACCCATGGTGTAAAGACGTCTTCAAGGGGATGGCAGACGGTACCGCATTTAAATTGTTCTTCCAAGAGCAGCTCAAAACATGTCATGTTGACATATTGGAGGATAGCACATTCTTACACGTCAGTTTACACTTCAATCTGTCTACAAAGGGCCTTTCTGTGTCTGGAAACTTGAAACACACACACCAAGTTCATTTCTGGATGCTGCCGGTGGTTTTGCGGCCAAGCGGTGAACTGGCGACCTGCAGCGATGTGAGATCACCGTGAGTTTGTGTAGCGGCGATGGCAGAGAGTCTGTTATAAACTCAACGGACGGCACTTCTGTGTTCAATCTTTGGAGGGGAAGAGGGGGCACTTTACCCTTTATGCAGACCAGAACGACCCAGCGATCCATGCACATCGATGGGCAGGTCCACGGATTTCAGCATACGATTTTCCATTTTTTCTCTCTGGAGGCATTAATGTGTATTATGAGTAAACTACATTAATCCCCGAGTACGTACAATCAATCTGAGACCACAACGGTGTTTCTGCAGCAAAATGTTTTGGGGTGAATGTACTTTGTTGCAGGCCATGCATGGTGGATGTAGCTGTCTGGGCGCTGCCTACGTAAGCCCCCACAGCACAACACTGTTGGTACCACGCCCACTTATGAGACCGGAAGCGTTGAGTTTTTGCTTCCATTGAAATGCATCACACCGCTTCATCTTCTTGTTGTCCCAGTGTCTTTGTCGATGGTCTCAGTGATGATATTGGGCAGCCTGAGGCCCAGACGCTGCCTGGCACAACAGCCTGCGATGGTAAACGGATGTTAAAGGCGCACCAGGCAGAATATTGTCCAAGGCGCTATGCACTTCGCCGCTCGCTCTGCATCAACAGGAAGACAGACATGCTACACTGACTATATTGCATACCTGTCCAGTGACGTTTACACCACATATCCCATATCGATAAATCAAATGGCATAAATCTGCTCATCTACTTGAGGTTAGCCAAAGTCCTTATATGCAAGTCTCGCTACTAAGCAGCCATCTTTGAAATTCCCCGGGCAGTTATTTAGGAACTGTATTAAGGAGAGAGTCATAACTACACTTTCAATAGTCACCGGAACATAAAAACCGCATGTATACAATCGGCAATCAAATTTGATAAAAGCAGCTTAAAAACGTTTAGTTAAATAAGGTTTAAAAAGCTATCGTTGTTTCCTACAGGTTAAACTTCTTCTAAAGTTGTCTTGCATCAGTGCAACCACACAATTGGTTTAATAGGTTCATGCGTTGCAGCTACAAAGCAGGTGATTAGTCCTTCTCCTCCAACTGCCAAATTTGCCAGTTTCAGAATTCTCCCATAGAGCTCCGTTCAAAATAATACAAATGGCACAGTGAGTTAACGTACTGTAGCATAACTCTGGAGAAAGCTTGGTTGAACTGGATCAAAATCAGAACACCCCTCCCAGTCAGTGCCATGCGACCAGTGACACTGGCCTCCAATCAGGCGCTTTCTAATGTCTGGTTTGACCTCTGACCTTTCAGCGCTTCATTCAGTACCTGGCGTCCAGGAACACGCTGTTCAACCTCAACAACTTCCTGGACAAAGGAGCCCTGCAAGGTGACGGGCGCGCGCACACACACACGCACAACACACACACAGCTCATGTTTGTATCACAGACGTGATCACACACTACACAATACACACACACACACACTCACTGTGTTCCTCTCTCTCCTCCAGGTTACGACATGTCTACGTTCATCAGGCGCTACAGTCGCTACTTGAACGAGAAGGCCATGTCCTACAGGCTGGTTGCCGTGGACTTCACTAAGATGAAGAGAGGGTACATGTGCTCACGTGCAGGCACTTAACTATTCCATTTAGGTCACTTAACAGCGGGGGTTCCCAAACCTTTCAGCTTGTGACTAGCATGATCCAGTTTTTTCAGTCCCGATACCGGCACTTTGTTGTATTGGCCGATACAGAGTACCGATCCGATTCCAGTGTTAGATGAAGTTTAAAGTTAAGTTGCAAAGTAAATGACAGCCAATCTCTATTTTAGGACTTAGATGCATTTTATAAACCTGCTGCTGATAGTGTGGCCTGGGTAGGTTGGACATGGCTGATGCTTGACAGTAGACCTACGCGTGTAAATACTTTTAATTGGATCAGCCCAAATGGATCGGTTACAACTGTCCAATTGTCACCAACACCGATCCAGCTATTTAAGTCAGTATCGAACCGATTTCCGATCTCAGTATCGTATCGGTGCCATCCCTCCAGCATAACAGTTCCAGAAACACGTGACCCCCGCTTAGCAAAATAGCCATATTATCATTTGATAGTATTTTAACATATACTGTACGTGTGTGTGGTTGTGTTACGCGTGCATGTCTCAGGATTGACGGAGTGATGCGTACCATGAACATTGAGAAACTCATCAAGACCCTGCCCATCGTTCAGAACCAGCTGGATGCCCTCCTGGACTTCCAGGTAGCGTGCGCGTGCGTGTGTGTGTGTGTGTGTGTGTGTGTGTGTGCGCGCGTGCACATTATTTGAAATGCGTAGACGCCTGTTGGTTTGCCAGCAGGCTTCAAAGCCATAAAAATGTATGAAGGGAGTTTCTCACTGGGGTGTGTGTGTGCGCATGCGTGTGTGTGTGTGTAGTGAATTGTTTACATAGCTCTAGTGGGTGTGAGGTACATATAGGGGATTTGGAAAGAGAGGTTTCTCTCTGGGAGAAGAAGAAGTGATTTTAGTTTTGTTTATCTTTTGTTTGTGCCTGTTGCCAGGCCAACCCTAATGAGCTGACTAACGGGGTGATCAACGCCGCCTTCATGTTGCTCTTTAAGGACTCCATCAGGCTGTTTGCTGCCTACAACGAGGGTGTCATCAACCTGCTCGGTAACACACACACGCAATGATGCAAGAGAACAAAATTGCTGGACTCCCCGATTCGATGCTCGGTACAAAGGCTCACGATTCTGAAATAAATACATGGCGTAGTTATTAGCAGGTGCCAATGTATAATCTCAGGATTCTGACGGCACAATGTGCACATAAGCAAACACTGCATCTGAAATATTTCAGTTAAATGCACACATTTCTTGAACCGTTCAAGCAGAACGTCTAGATTAGCTGCGTCAAATCATCTAGAGCTCGAGAGAAAGCAATCCTGTTCACGTGGGACCTTTTCTACTTCTAAATGCCTCGCTCAAACAGTGAAATATCTCCTACACTTCTAATTTGTTCCTTCTGTCTGTCTGTCTCTCTGTCTGCCTGTCTGTCTGTCTGCCTTTGCTCCCCAGAGAAATACTTTGACATGAAGAAGAACCAGTGTAAAGATGCGCTGGACATCTACAAGAAGTTCCTCTACAGAATGACAAAGCTCTCGGAGTTCCTCAAGGTGGCCGAGGTACAGCCACACACACACACGCGCGTGTGCACAGTACAAACTTCACCAGACCAGAAACCGCCGTGTTCAGTCTAACCTCAGCAGAGTTCTTGCATGGCCAAGGACAGCTACTGTATTTGCACGCACACACACACACACACAGGCAGGCCAGACAACAATAGATGACCTGCCCGTACTGGCCCACTTTTGACGCACGCACCGCACGCATCGCACGCACCGCACGCATCGCACGCACACACACACACTGAAAATAACCTAAGATAGAGGAGGCTGTTAGACGCTGCGTTGGCTCCTTGCTCTGTGTCTCACACGCCTTAGTGCCCCCCTTCCCCCCCCCCCCGCGTCCCACCCCCATCCCGACAAAGACAGATGATCCAGTGCCTCTCTGTTGCCCAGTGCCCACAGATAATTTCTCTCCCCCCCCACCCCCCTGCGCCCTCCAACACATACACAGAGACAAGCTTGGCACACTGTGTACACACGCATGTTTTCATGCTAACACGCGCTGTGCTACATCCATCTAAGCAGCCCCAGCCGAAGTACTATTAACATGTCGTATTTATTTATTATTAGGCATATTACCGTCCCTCGATAGTTTAAAGGGCGCGGAGGTTTTCACACGCTAATAAATTATGCTTTGTTTTTGCACAGCAGATAAGTGAATCAACAGTATTTCAGCTACACCCCCCTTCACACACACACACACACACACTCCCCGGTTAATGTTGACTTGGTGTACCATTTGCACAGTTTTTTAGTTACTTGTGCAGAGTTTCATGAACTCTGTACCTTCCTCTGACTCAATATTATGTCCTACTGCTGACATTTGTTCCAAAACAAAGCAATATTTCATGAGCCGAAAGCTGCAACATCATCTTTGTAGACAGGGGTAACGTTGTTGCTAACGTCGGCAGACAGACTGGTTGAAGCTGTAACAACAGTTAAACCTTTAAAGTGCCCTCATGAACAAAGAATAGTGGTTATAGTATTCAGTTCACTCTACAAGACAAATTAGGATAAGATTTATATAAACCCGACACATATACGACAAAGATACGATTAAAAACAAATTCATATTGTACTCCAGTATAACAACAAAATGATCAACTTCATACAATGGTGCCTAATGTTTTCTTAAAGCAGTGCTAACTGGAGTAAACCTATTGATCTCAAACCCAGATGTCTGCGTCTATGCTAGCAGACTCTTATCATGAGCAGCTACAGAATATGAACTGCCATGTTGCCTGGGTTGAGTGTCCTTTTGTCTGGGTCCAAAACAATCGCACACGCACCTATCGGTGTCCATCACCTTGGTTTGTTTTCAGCGATAACCCCCCCTTCTTTATTTAATTTATTTTTTGTGTCTCAGCATTGATCACCAATCACGTTATCACACTCCCTGTCACTCATTGGTCAGCCGCAGCCTCCAGTCATGATTGTCACCGAGCTGTGGACGGCTTGCCCGCCAACACGTCAAATGATCATGTTGTTTTTCTCCTGTTTATATTGTCACTGCCTCTGCATGAATTTACTATTTGCTTTAATATATATTTTTAAATCCTCTCTTATTGCCCCCCCCCCCACCCTTGTTATTTGCTTTTTTCTCCATGTTTTGCCCTCCATTTTGCCCCATTCCTCCCTTTCTCCTCATCTGTTGTCGCTGATTGTTTGACTACAGCAAGTTGGAATAGATCAGGGTGACATCCCCGATCTCTCACAGGTCAGTGTGCATTCTCTCTCTCTCTCTCTCTCTCTCTCTCTCTCTCTCTCTCTCTCTCTCTCTCTCTCTCTCT
>JAODOY010003478.1:0-11506 GCA_025399855.1 Forbesichthys papilliferus
TATATATATATATATAGAAGTGTGGTCTGAAGCAAACATCGTCCAAATACAGTAGTATAGCCGTCTTTTCCTAGACATCCTTCCACACATCCATTCAGAGCGGCATTTAATTTAAATCCCCTCCCTACTGTGATGTACTTAGTGTAACTACCGCTCGTAATGCAAACACAACAGCAGCCATTTGGGGCCACACTAATCTTCTATTTGTATTTTTATTTATAAAAGTTTTTTTTTAAGTACCAATTGAGAGGAATATTCTCCTTCCGTAACATTTGGTTAACTATGGACCACTCTGGGGGAGTGGTGAGCACACAAACGCACGACAGGTACGACAGCACTTAGACAAACATCTTTAATGAGCAATAAAGGCAGGAACACAGAAAACAACAGTCTGCATTAAACAAAAGGACTGCTGCCTTCACATCATATTGGAATAATGATAAATATCAAATAGAAATAGCAAACATGAACGTTGAAACATGAAATTTCAATTTTTGAGTTCTCGCATTGGTGACCTTCGCCCTTTCCACATGGCAGGAATTAGGAAATAATAGATTATCCATGTTGTGGACACTTGCGACACACTTGTGCATGTATACAGGAGTACAGGCGCTTTTGAATGAATGCTCGTCTGCTGTCTGACACAATTCAGGCTTGTTTTTCAATTGAATCAAAACGTAGCACTTAAACACGACTTGCTCGTAACTCCGAAAAATCTGAACCTGCGACAAGCATGTGAAGGCACCATGAAACACGCAGGTGGACAGACACATGACACGAGACAGACAGGCAGGTGAAACACATGAGACATGATTACCTGAGACACAGGTGGAGCTAACGAGACTAGCAAAACACATGGCAGGGAGTGACAAAGAACAGGCCAGTGTTGTTGACCTACCTGTAAGCATCCTAGACAAGATACCTAAACCACCCCCCAACTGCTCCCGGTGGTTGGTCTCACCTTGCACGGCAGCAATCACCATCAGATGTGTGAATGTGTGTGTGAATGGGTGCATGTTAGGCAAAATGCTGTAATACTTTGAATAAAAGCGCTGTATAAATGCAGTCCATTTACCATTCAGGCCTTGAACACAAGGGAAATACTCTGCGTGTCGAGACACAGTCGGACCACAGGACAGACAGAATGTACCGAACAGTGAAGGGTAGAGATACATTGAATAATATTTGCTCACCTTAGCCAATGAGGTGGTCCTATTGCTCCCGCCGCCCCCCCTTCCCACACGCACGCACGCACACACACACACACGCACACACACACATAACCTCATCCTGTATGATCTGACCTGGTGATTCGGCCTGTACAAACTAGCAAATACCAACATTGCAACACACTGACCACATTCCTTAGAAACGGTTGAAAGAGGTGTATTCATGTAAAATAACATAGAAAGCTCCTTGATGTGTTTGACAGATATAGAAGAAAAAAAATTCCACTGGTGTGCACAAACAGTACACAACACACACACACACACATAAACAGTACACAACACACACGCACACACACACACACACACACCTGGACATTAATTTAATGCACAGATGCATACCAGCTTCCTATGATCCTTGTATCTGTTGTCTTCAAAGGGGACATTCACAAACTGGATCTCCACATACATGGAGGTTTTCTAGGGCTCATGTTTCCATATGAGCATGAATGAGCCTATTCTGAGAAGCCAACCTGCCAATAGCCACAATGGACCGCGGTGAGTCACTCGCCATACAGTGGCTGAACAGAAAACACAGATCCTTTAAAAGTCATTTTTATTAGGTTTTTGAATGCATTGTCTATAACTCCATTTCACAAGCCTTTAACAATTCAGCTGCCAGCTATTGCTTTCAGACCTCAGTATTGCATGGCCTCTTTAATTAGAGCTGTTGTTGACACTGAACACTGTATGTAACCACAACTATTTTCACATCTCTGAGCAATGTGTTACTTTGTGTATCACATTAGTTTCTTGAAACACTACAGCAGCTCCACCCAAGATATAACCAGCAATCCCGAGATAGATTAATCTCTATAGTTATTTTAATCCCTCTGTAATCTGATGAGATCAGAGCACCAAAATGAAATGTTGTGTCAGATAACAACATAAAGATTACTCATCATGGTCACACTTATAATCCCATTTTGGTCCTGGGTTAGGGTGAAAGTTATATACTTTATTTAAAGCAGCATAACATTTGTACTGTGCTGTGTGAAATAACACCTTGTGTTGCAGACAATTGAACACAAATTGATGGTGAAAGCTATGATACCATTTACTGTACCAGAACCGCATAAAGACTGATGTAAATATTAAATTAGAACTGCACCATAAAATGTGTTTTTTGAGCTGAAAAACCAAAGTAATAGCATTGCTCCTTGATTAAATTCACATTTTTATAAAAAAAATCTGCATTATATGGGCTAAAAACTGATCTACATGTCATATCTGTTAATAATCACTCCGACCTGGCTGGTATTCATCAGTACACTTAGTACGCTCATACGTCATCAAATTCAAATGTTAACAATAATGTTTAAAGGGGTCCCCCTCTCAGCCACTCAGCTCCTTTAAGCATTTTTCAAAGTTGTAGTCGGTGGAATCAAGCTCAGAGCTGGTGTGCAGTTACACTTTAACCTGGGATATTTTAGGGTACTGGGAAGTCACAATGAATCCCCCTTTCCTGCAACTGCACCAAAGTGTTCTTAGCTCATTTATGCTGTTTTACTATAGGCTAAATTATCTAGTTATCTTGTATCTTTACAATAGAAGGTGGGGAGTGGAACATACAGTATACTGTAATTATTTTGGCTATTGTAGAAACAAGCATTTTGCTAACACAACATGCCCAAATATCCTGTTAGAAAAGCATTTATGTCAGCAGCAAGCCTCTTCATTAAAATTAAATATTTTAAAAAAGTGACACGAGATGGAGATTAGGCCACAATGTTTATTCAGTAGTGTTGTTTGAACTTATAGGTACAATACTGTCAGCTTTTGTAAGACTAAAAACAATTCACCATTACAGTCATCTGTGCTCACAGAATGCGAGTCAAATTGCTTCCAAGCCCTCTCTTTCTGCCTCGAGCAATTACATTTCCAAATGGTAGGCACTTTGAAGGTTTAAAACATTTGTGAATATACATTTATATATAATATATCTTTTTTTTTTTTTATATACTGATAAGCAATTGGATTCAATGGTCAGGTCTCTAACAAAGAAAAATGAGAAACAATGACAGCATGGTGTAGCCAAGGGTGGGAACAGAAAACACTGTGTCTTTGGGTTTTTCGCGTGTAGTACCTTAGTCTGTTCAACAAGAGAATCGTGAGAAGGGATAGAAAGAGATGAGGGTGTGTGTGGGGAAAGAGGAGGACAGGTGAAAATGGTTTGAAGATGAACAGCTTCATGTGTGTAGTGCTAAGAGTTCTTCGACAATAACAGCGTTATTCTACTTCACATTGCTGTACAGCTGAACAAGGCAACTTCATAACCCGCTGGACGCAAGATGTCTCTCCTTACAGCAAGTTCACGTAGATTTGACAAAACATGAGAACATAAGAGTTGACAAAACATAAAACATAGAAAGATTACAGAAAACCTTGACGTGACCGTTCCGCTAGTTTGCTGAATGTCAAAGTTCTGTTTGTGAGGTCATTTTTCCACTGACGCCATTTTTATTCTCATGTTCCGTTAAATGAATAAATGAAAAACAAAATGGCACCAGTTAAAACAGCCCACTTTGTATACCTGGCAAAAATAAACTCATGCTCTCAAAAGCTTCAAGCTAATAAAGGAGTAATAAGTACAGAGAAACACTTATATGCTATAGAGCAGTAACATATTCTAACTTGAAGCTTCTTTGAAACGAGGAAAAACATTTTTTAAAACAGGCTTAAAGTTAGTCATAAAGATTATTCTATCCAGTAATCACTGGGGCTTGTTATACTGCGTAGCATTACTTATCATTTATTAAAAGGGAAACTCTTAAGAGAGTCACCGGTCTCTATAGGTGTCTCTATCTGTCTGTCAATGCGGAGTCTGTCGCTGCCTCCTGACTATTTTATCACTAGGCCGAGGCAGGCCTAAGGTGAGGAGATAACTGGATCTATAAACCACCAGGACTCACACAATAACACCAGACGCTAGGCCGGAGGGCTCGCCCACAAGCTGCCTCGCTGGTTCCACACAGCTGAGTGGGAAAAAGTGGAGAACAAATGGTTGTGCTGGCCCAGTTCCAATGCAGATAGAGCAGGAAGCAGGTCAGAGTCAACCGCTGGGCCGTACGGGGTGCGGGGGACAGGGCCAAAGCCCTATACGTTTGATGGCCAAAGCCGTGAATCGAGGGGATAGAAACGCTTCACCTCCCAATACATGCAGTACTGAGTCCGACCAGTAGGGGAGAAATGCAGCGGATGTGCAATATGAAATCCAAAGCCATTAAATTAAAACGAGATAAAATGTCCACAAGATATAAAATAGGAACAGGTCCTGTAATGTTTCTTGAGCCCTGATGCATCTTAACTTTTTAATTCCTGGGCATGAAATGCTGCGGAGAAGGTGTTGCTTTAATGAGCAGTTACACTGAAAAGATAACCAAACTTTTGTAAAATACCAAGGAAATTAAAGATGAACAAAGACAGCAAAAAATATACTAAAATAAGGGAGAGAAAAAAAACATTGTAACATGAAGGGAAACCATTTACATTGACTGGTATCAGTGTTAATGGGATTTCCATCAAAACTACAAAGGCTTTTTTTTTAACATTAGAAAAAAAGATAAATTAATAAAAATACACCTTCAGATCAACATCAGACATGCTAGGAGAAAATACATTAAAAAAAAAGAAAGTAGGTTTGATACAGAATAATTATATTCAATTATTTCCACTTTTAAAAATGTTCTTTACAAATAACATACTGCTACAGTTAAAAAGTAGTCAGCAACTAAAAAACAGCTCCTTTGACGGAAACCGGATGTGACGGGTTTAATCACCGTTACAGATCCATTTTTGACGTTTTTCCCCCCCAGCCTTTTCAAATAATACACAATATATTTAAATACGTTGAGATTTGCCATAAAGTAAGCAATGCTTGGCTTTCATTCAAAAAGAAAGAAAGAAAGAAAGAAAGAAAGAAAGAAAGAAAAGGTCTTAATTACAATTCTCTGCAAAAGATTTCCTTTATCCTATTTTTTCTCAATTAATCTGATAAATTCAACGCAATAAAATATTTGAAATTCAACAATACTTGGTTTTAAGTTACCTGTTGCTTTAAATGCTGCCGTACTGGACTTGGTTAGTCGTATGTAGTTGCTTACACATGATGTCACTTAACTGAGATAACCAAGATGATAAGTTGAAAGGCAAATATTTTTTTGTGTGTTTTTATCGTTGTTATCATCCGTCATATAGCTCAATAGGTTTGTTGTTGTTACGGGTGATGGGACTGCCACTCAACAGTCTCTTTCTTGCGATTTGTCAATCTAGGTTTGGTGGGTGGGGGTGGGAGGAGCAGGGGTTGTGGAAGGTTTCATGCATAAAACTCCTTGGTAGGAGCCTTCTGATAGGCCGCTCCAGAGGGCTTCCTCTCCCCCAGGTCATAGCTGCCTTCGTCCTTCTTCCTCATACGATACACCAGCAGCAGGATGAGGAATATGGCAAACAGGAAGCCGATCACACCACCTGCAATGACCGCTGGAGGGCCAAAGAGAAACGGAGGCCGTGTTAGCGAGTCTAGAGAGCCCCTCTAGAGTCTAGGTTGAACTGCAGCCAACATTCAACATTGGGAAATCGTCAAGGGGAATTCTCTATGAATTGCTGGTGCCACAACTGCCCACTGCTGCACCGTAGCTTCACCACATGTTGAAACACTATGTAGACCGGTTGGGTAACCCACCCGGCACCCGTCTAGAGGGTTTGCTCCAGGAACCAGCCACTACGTGCAGAGCAACTACATTTAAATGTGATTGGACAGTTCCTATTGAGGTCATGAGGGAATTGTAAAGGACAGGTACTGTAGGAGTTTTGAAGGGTGGCGTAGGGGGGTTTGTACTAGGGGTGCACGATATTGACTAAATGTGATATTGCGATATTATGAAAATTGCAATATCGATAATAATTTTGATATTTTGAAACATATCAAACACAAAGGTTATGGGAAAATGCACGAAAATATATTCATAACAAATCAAAACAACACATTGGACTCATGTTGGACTCATTCATTTTATCCACTAATGTTTCCTCTTCCATCTCTATTATGTCATTAGCTTCTTCAACCACACATCTTTTCTGTCTAAATCAAACACAACTAAGCCAAACAGTCACTGGACGCATCTCTCCACTAAATAAATTTGAATATTGCACTTTTTGCGATATGATATTGTGCAATGTGATTTAGCGATAACGATACTGAATTGATATATTGTGCAGCCCTAGTTTGGGGCCATTTTTGTAACTCTGTAACAAAGGTGGCCACAAATCAAGGTGAGTCACATTCTCTAATATTAAAAAAAACAATAATAGGCACTTTTTTCCACTGCAGGAACTCAAAGCACTTCCCAGGTGGCGCAAACATTTACATGGACAGTCCCCTAATACAATCAGCAAGTTTCTGATGACATACTGTACGTTTTTCTGTCGGCACAAACGGTCACATGCACAATATTGGTATAATTGGAAGATACTGCACATGTTTTGATATGCTTAGAACTCCCAGGCCTAGATTTCAAGGCCATCAGGAGTACCTATCCCAGAGTCCAGTAGGAACTACAGTACACCCCAAAAATGGCCCTGAAAGAGTTCCCACTGCCCAGAAAGATCCTGCAGGGGAAAAGCACTATAAAATTCATTTTAAAAACACAGGCCTCCTCAGTATTCATATGAGCATTATTCTGAGCATTCCTCATCCTCTGTAAATAAAGCCTGACATGGCCTCAATTCAAAAACATCTCCCACAAACTAAAGTGAGGTTATCAGACAGAGTGGTACCACATGCAAAATCTCTGACATAAAAAAAATAATTAAAAAAGCACTTTACATTTAATCCAAAATTCTGTCATGGGGAGGGAGATGAGAGTTGCACGGTCGTCTAACAAACTGAGAGTGTCATGATTTGTTCTTGTTTATTTTGCTTTCACAGACCGCCAACTCCAGATGGATATCACAACAAAGCCGAAGCGAAGTGCCAATCATTGTTAGTATCAGACACATGGGGATCAGGGAATCAGTGTGAGAGTACAGTGATTTTGAGCTCAATAGATTCCCACCCTCCCTCTAGTGTGCGTCAGAGGTGAACAACAGACACCCACACCCATTGTGGTATGAACTCTGCTACATCCCACAGAGGAATTCCCCAGCGGGTTTATTAAAACTAATTATTTTGAGACGAGGTTCAGATGAGCTCTGGAAGAATGTCATCAAGATTTACACGACACACACATTTGCTGACACATTTCAGAGTACAGGAATTTCAGAAAGTAATGTAAATACTTTGAAATATACAAACAAAGCTTTTAGAAAACATTGGTGAAGTTGTAACAACATTAAACAATTGCATATTAGCAGTTTTAGGGCTAGAACAATATTACAGTAAATCTATAAAACAAGGAAACTAATTAAAAATGAAATAACTGCGTAATTATGTGAATTTAGAATGATGAGAAATTAACTAAAATAAACAGCAACCTCTGAACTACTGCAAAAGCTTAATTTGAAAGTGGAATTGCGAGAATTCACTAGAAAAATGCTTCTCGTCTAGAATTCCTATAGAAAAGATTTAAGACTCATGAAAGAACTGTAACATCTACTAGTGTTTAAAAATTCTGTACAATAACACCAGTCAGAATAAGAACAATAATCTATTTAATATCGTCTTGATTGCCTTGAATCAACACAAACCATTATAGAAATCTGCCTAAGAAAGCTTTGACAGTAATCACTCCAGAATGCCTATATTGTAAAAACAAAGCAGTGGAGAATTGATTAGATAGACACTTATCCACACTGTGTGTGTGTGTGTGTGCGCGCTCATACCTGCCAACACCTCTGTCCTCTGGAGGAGATTTTCGGAGCGCACCTCAATGGGCTCCTGGGCGGACCCGGGAGCACTGGTGGTGCTAGTCATCTGGTTCCGGTGGGGGTCCTCTGTTGATGGCACTGGAGCCTGTGAGGGAGGCACAGACAAATATGAGCATATTTATTCCACAAACTACATATTTAGCTGAGGTTGGTGTATTGTAACAGGACAGGGAACAACATAAAATATCAAATGTGGAACTGCTCATATATACAGTCATCTATTGCAAGCTAACTGTAAGATAATACACGTTTTGTCAAATTGACCAAATATCTCCTAGCATTTCACTAGCTTACTGTTTTCTGTGCGTGCTGAAAAATAATTATCTGGTACTTCTACACAGCCCTGGTTCGACACTACTCACAGCTACAATGCTGCTTGGCTTCGCAACGTGTTTCAATGTCGCTACAGGGGGATGTTGTTTTGATTTAATAAGTGTTCTGGAGAATAACAAGCCCTGCCTTTATGTAAGCTATAAATTAAAATCTATCTAATTAGTGACATGAGTACCATATACACACAGTAGATATAACCATAGAGTAGACACATCCATAGGAGTTGGTACCATAACTAACTGGTCCTACATTTGAAACTGTCGAACTTCTATACTGCACACAGCATCTATAGTAGCATTTCAATACCCTTTTCCCTAAACATAGTAAAATGGGGTCCACTAAAGGTGGCATTATTCGCAATCCCCATGGTGAGATTATCGCGGTAAATACTGAGGATGAGAAGGAAAGCTCAGATCAGTTCCACTGGTGGCTTAGCGGTCCAGTGGACTAATATGGAACGCTCTGCTAGGAAACAAAATGGACCTGTTTCAGACTTGGCGGACGGAGTGTCTGAGGAGCAAGTAAATTGAGGCCGAGACAAACAAGATGGACTCCAGCCATGCAGCATCCGGCCGTGAGGTTTGGCTTGGGGTCTAAGAAAGGAAGCAAACATTCTGGATAGATCCGTGCCCATGCGTCTCATGTCTTTTCTAAAAAAGCTGGAAAGGCCTCAAGAAAGCAAAATGGAACGAGTCCAATCCATCTGGCCAAGGGAACAGTGACAAAGAATAAAAAAGAAACGGAGCTGGCCCAGAATGTCTTATCATGGCATGGCTTATGGGGTTGGGACCTGGACTGCTAATCCTAAACAGATGTAGTGCTCAGTACAGTAAGAGTGCAATGTAGAACTGAGATCTGAGATAGTTCCACAGCATGTGATCATGCCCGAGAGACGTAATCCTTCACAAAGTGAAATGGTGCAGAAACTAGGGGGACATACACAAGTGCTTGATTTTGATCCTGAAAGCAACCTCATTCCTCCTGGTATTATGTGGGATTCGATAAGACGCTGGGTCAGATGAAGGCTTACTGTGCGCTCTCTGCCAAGACAGGATGGCTACAGCTCATTTTATGTTACGTAATGCCATGATATCATAACACTCCCTCTCAGATATGGAGAAAGAGGCCTTTTAACCCATTCGTCTATAATGGGCATCCCGCTGCTTTCAACCGCAAGGGCCGGGCACAGATTGTTCAGAGTACATTTAATGCTTACAAACGCTGGACTGCAGAGGGCTTCAGCGTTTTTCTGGCCAGGGACCCCTTGGCTGATAGAAACACGGCACAAGGACCCCCTATCACATATGTTACGAGGCCAACGCCTATAGTTTCATGTATAAAAGTAGGCTACCAACTAAGTCATTCTAAAATGATAGATGGTTTATATATATATAGCACAGGTTGTATTTATGTTGATGTGTATTTTCTGAAATTTTTGGAAGAAAACTTGGGATCAAATAATTTGGAGGACCCCCTGCAGCACCTCTGAGGACCCCCTAGGGGTCCCGGACCCCCGGTTGAAGACCTCTGCGCTAGATTCTAAAATATACACGGTACACACACAGGCCAACAAAAGCGTTGTGCTACCTTGGCTAATATGAATCTTTCAATGGACTCCAGTTGGCTCTTACTTCTGTTCTGAATGGCTTCCTGGGTATGACGCCCTGGGACCTGTCTCTGGCCGTCATTGTCTCCACCCTGGGGGTGAAGTCTTTGGTGGAGTCCTTTGTGGGCAGGGCTTTGGGCTCCACGTAGACCATACTGACCGTGACCGCCTCCTGAATCGTGTCTTCTCCTCCGCCTATAGAACCAGAATACATATTGTCTCTACTATTTTGTTTCCCAAGAAAACGTTACCCCTCATATAAAACAGTATTTCATATGTTTTATAAATAATAAAATTAGTTTTGATGCTATGGTGGAGAGGGTGATCTGTCCCGTGTTTCTTGTCTTGTCAGGTTTACCTTGTGTTTCAGGCCTGTTTCTGTCCTGCCCTGTGTGTCCCAGTCTTGTTAGTTCCACCTGTGTCTGATTAATCATGTCTCACGTGTAACACCTTCCCCTCGTTGTTGCTGTCCAATGGTCTGTCTTGGTCTGTCTTGTCTAGTCGTGGATGTTGGCCCTATTCGCCATACAGTGAGTGCTGTATCCCCGTGCTCTTGATTAAAACATTTGTTCTCGAGTCCTGCCTACGTGTCGTGCATCCAATGTGCAATAGCTAATGTATGAGCATTCAGACACTGCACGCCTCATTGTCTAGCCTGTGAACTAGTGTTTTGAGGTAAAACGGCTGAGTAGACCTGTTCTCAGCATTGTCTGGCACAGGTTTAAAGGACCCTGTCGGATTACCGTAACATCTCCTTGACTGCCTGGCCATTTCCCACAATACAAACATGTCTCTACTGGTGTTTCAAATTAAGTCAGCAGACAAGAATACCTGGGCTACCTACCTATCTAGGATGCAGTGGCAGGTGACTTACAGTACACATACTACTCTATAATAAGATTCTGCATATGAGAAATTAGTAATAGCTGGTAATTTTGAACCCTGAATGCTATACTTTGTGGATTTACTTAAAGTGTCTCACCTGAACCGGAGCCTGAGTTGAAGTCATCGTCATCTTCAGGATAGGACCCGCCCGAGCCTACGTCATCCAGGTACAGGTCGTCAGCTTGGGAGGAGAGCTTTGTTGCTTGTGCTATCTGCACAACGACAACACAATGCGATAACTTTTGTTAATGAGTTTGAATGTGTTGTGTCTTTGTAAAAGCTAATTACAACAAATATGAATAGCTAGCTGATTTTCTACTACACTATTTCAATATTCAGCCGGCAATATACTTTGTTTATTACTTATTGGCATACAACAGCATGCAGTTACTCAAACATTGGTTGATAGCATAGTGCAAGGTGCCAATTGATACTCAACAAATTATTTCAGAAAGCGTGCTCATGTTTAATAACAGACCACACACATTTCCTCTTACAGAGAAATACTTTATTTATTATTAATCCCCTAGGGGAAATTCTGTGTCACAATTACTCAGCTTGTATGTCAAGACATAATATAACAAACTACAAT